>PJEM01001696.1:147362-229240 GCA_004023845.1 Helogale parvula | reverse complement strand
GGTGTCTGTTCTGGGTGTGGGGGGGCAGGCGGGGGGTCCTCCAGCTGCTCCAGCCTCACCCCACCCCTAAGCCTTCGTTCCTGCCGTGCCCCCCACCTTCCTGCGTCCCTTCCTCAGCTGCCTGAATCCCGCCTTCAAGGCCTTCCCTAGTGAAGGAACCCCCAGGGGCCTCCCACATGAAAGGGCCCTTGGGGGACCCCTGGCTCCCTATGGGGATGGGCCGAGAGTCACAGAGGGACTGTCTCAAGGGCACGGGGCACCCCGTGGCAGACACCCCTCACCTCCAGGAGGATGATCTGGCACTCCCGGGACTTCCCACGGCCTTCTTGTTTCCAGACCTTTTCTGAGGTTTTTCCAGAATAGAAAGAATGCCACATACTGGCCTCCCTGGGCTGGACCTGGGAGGTTTCACCAGTCAGTCCGTGATGTTCTTTGCAGAGCAGAGCATCTGGCCTGGGGGCGGGCAGCCGCATGGGCCTGTTTCTAGACTGCTCCGCTGGCCTCGCCTCGGCTCTCAGGGCGATGTCACCTTTGAGGATTACAGGACACGTACTTCCTCCGATGTCTCCTCGTGATGTGACCTGCGTTATGCATTTTGGGCCGGACTGTCACAGAAGGGGTGCTGTGTGCTTCTCGGTGCAGCCCGCCAGGGGCCTACGGTGCCCACGTGCCCCCGGATGGGCGGTGTTGATGTCAGTCGATTAAGATGGGGACCGCTGTAAATTTATGCAAAGTTATGGGCTTTTTCCCCTTTAGGATGTGTGACTCTTTGTGGGGTGATAGTTGGAAACCGTACAATCCCACTCCTCACCCTGCCTCCATCCCTAGTCTCTAAGGTCTATTACTGCTGCTTGAATTAACTCTTTCCGTGATTCCCTTGATGTCGGCGTTCTACTGTAAAGAAGAGTGTTTTCTTCTCCTCGTTTGTTTATACCTGTGTGGACTTACAGAATTCTACTTAATCCAAAGGGTTATAATAAATACAATTTATTCTGATTCGCAAATGGTCCCTGATGTGGCTAGTGGCAGCTGAGTCCTTTTGACACATCCCCACCATTCTGAGCCCTTCCTTACTTTTCTGGCACAGAAAGGTGTTTCAGGTTCATAATATTCTGTCTTTGCCTCAGCCCTGGAGCCGGCCATACCCCAAAGAGCCCTAGTTTTAGGTGGAGAGTGAGATTTAGAGTCGAACCCCAGGGCACAAGGCGCTCTTGCCATGCCTGGGGGTGTCGCTGTCCTCAAACCCTCTGAGTGGACAGAGGCAGGACACATAGCCTGCGAGTCACACACCCACCCAGCAGCACCTCTGTTTCTATATCTGCCCCAAACGGGACCCTCACACCGCACCCCTGCTTGCAGTCGCACACGGCAGGGTGCATGCCAGCCTTATGCTTTTGCAGATTTGTGCCTTCCTTCTGCAGGGAGAGACCGGGTGTACATTATTCTCCCTCCATGTACGCATTTGCTCAGTCCCCCTGGATGTAGCCAGCCGGGCCTTGCCGGGCTGCTGAGTGCCGGCTCCTCCCCCGCCCACCACCCCAGGGCCCCCCTATTTGTGTCCCTGGCCCACTTCCCATGCCCGGGTGGCATGGGCTGCGCTCCTACAAGGAAGGAGGGAAGACCCCAGACTTTCGGGGCCTCATCTGCCTCCCTGCCCTCTCCTGCCCTGCTTGGTGAGTGAAGGGGTGAGTCTTTGCCAATTTTGTTTTCCCCACGATGCCTTGCACATTTTGGATGCTCTGCACTTGTGAAACTGAGTAGCAACGGTCTTCCCATTGGGAGGGGCCTTTGGGCTTCCCAGCCATTTTCACGGTTGGGGCCCCCTTTGGAGCCTCATGGCCCGCAGAGAAAGTCTGCTGTTTTCTGGGGAAGACGCCGACTCCCCTAGGGTCATCCCAGCCAGTAAGGCCATTCCAGGGCATTGGTTTGTCACAGTTGTCCCTGCGCCTGGATGAAAGTCCAGCCGTGCTGCCTACGTGTCCGAGTGGGAGAAGGGACCACTTGCCCTTGGCTCTAGGGCGCCGCCTGGGGCTACTGCTCAGAAGAGGGGGTGTGGAAGAGCTGGGGAGCTGGGGTTGGGGGTCAGCCCCGCAGCCTTCTCTCTTCCTTATGCGTGTCCTGTATGCAGGGTTGTAAAGAGAGCTGATGGCAGGGAGGGGGCAGCAGCGGCTCATCAGAAGCTGCAGCAGTGAGGGCAGGAGGCCTTGGTGGGCACCTCTCAGCACCACCAGCCCCAGCCCGGGGAGCAGGGGCACCTGGGGAAGGGCCTGGGCTTTGCGGCCTGTGCCAAGGGATCTCCGGCACGTGACCCCGCACGGGCTGCTCTCTGTGCTCCGTCCCGGTTTTCTGGTGATGTTGCCGACCTTGCACGACGCTGTGAGGTACCGGTGAGCCTGCGTGAGCCCGGTCCCCTCCCTCCCTGCCCGGTGCCTGCGCGAGATCCTTCACGGCTTCTGGCCCCGGCTGACCCAGGGCTGGGGAGAGCGCATTCATCTGTTTGAATAACATAGAGTTAGGCCTTGAACACAGTTCCAGATTAAGACTTTCCCGGAATCTGAGTGTTTTCTCGTGTGCCCTGGTCTTTGGAGCCTCGAGGTTAAGCACCCAGGTTGGGACCCGCTGCCCGGCTCTGAGTCCCGGCTCAGCTGTTTCGCCAGGGGCTGGTTACCTAACCTCTCTGTGCTATAGCTACCTCACTGGAGGTGGCGGAGTCACGTGTCTTCTTCTGAAGGCTGTTGTGACAAGCAGCAGACCCGGGACCCGCCACGTCGGACATTGTCCAGCGGGTCATTTACTCTCAAAGCAGCTGTTTGGGACGGTTAACTCTTCTTATTTCCGAGAGGTTGAGGAGCTTGCCCGGGGTCACAGAGCCGGTGAGAGCAGCCTTGAACCCGTGGTCCACCCTGTGCAGGGTTCCCTGTGACGCCTGTCTCTCCGTTTGTTTCTGTGTGGTTTTAAGTTAGTCCAGTGGATTTTTATTTTTATTTATTTATTTTCATTATTATTATTATTTTTTTTAAATTGACGTCCAAGTTAGCATACGGTGCAACAGTGATTTCAGGAGTGGGTTCCTTCATGCCCCTCACCCACAGCCCCTCCAGAACCCTCTGTTCTCCATATTTAAGAGTCTCTTACGTGTTTGTCCCCCTCCCTGTTTTTATGTTATGTTTGCTTCTCTTCCATTATGTTCATCTGTTCTGTGTCTTAAAGTCCTCATATGAGTGAAGTCATATGATACTTGTGTTTCTCTGACTAATTTTGCTTAGCATGATACTCTCTAGTTCCTACCACGTAGTTGCAAATGCCACGGTTTCATTCTTTTTGATTGCCGAGTAATACTCCATTGTGTATATACCACATCTTCTCTATCCAGTCATTCGTCGATGGACACATGGGCTCTTTCCATACTTTGGCCATTGTCGATAGTGCTGCTGTGAACATTGGGGTGCACGTGTCTCTTTGAAACAGCACACCTGTATCCCTTGGATAAATACCTACTAGTGCAATTGCTGGATCATAGGGTAGTTCTATTTTTTTATTTTTATTTTTTTAATGTTTATTAATTCATTATGAGATAGAGAAAGAGAGCACGAACAAGCAGGGTAGGAGCAGAGAGAGAGGGGGAGAGAGAGAATCCCAAGCAGGCTCCATGTTGTGAGCACAGAGCCTGACTTGGGGCCCGATCTCATGAGCCATGAGATCATGACCCGAGCCAACATCGAGAGCTGGACGCTTAATGGACTGAGCGCCCCCCGCCCCCTCCGGTGCTCCAGTCAGTGGATTATCAGGTCGAATAGACTGCCAGGGACGTGTGCTGTGGAGTCCTGCTGGGCGGGGAACTCTAAACCCCCTTTCTGCTCTGGTTCCTGAGGGGAATTAGGGGGATCCATGTGGGGCTTCCAGACGCTACCCCCAGTTCCGCCGGACCAGCTCTCTTGTCGGTATCGGGCTCCTTGTGAATTCCACGGGGCAGAGGCCACAGGTTCTGCTTGCGAGCATTCAGAAGCTCCAAGGAACACCATCTTCACATCCCGTCCCCACCCCACCCTCCTTTTACAGGTGCAGAGGCTGCGACAGGCTGCGAATTGAGTCGGGGGCTGGAGGGCCCCCGCCCCACCCCTACGTGCAGCCCCGCCTCACAGCCCAGTGGACCTGGCCAGCCTTGGGCTCCCCCAGACTGTTCCGCCTAGAGGCCTCATGAGCCTCAAGGAAGCTGTTTCTAGGGGCTGGCAGGATCCATCCCTGGTGGGGTTCTGGCCGGAGTCAGCCAGGAGGGAGAACGCGAGGTTAACCTGTCTGGAACCTACCAGTAAAGGGGAAGCATCAGTGTCTCCAAAGGAAATAGTTTAAAATAAATTCCTGTCCTGCCTCCCCCCTCCCCCCCCCACCCCTCGCCCCAGGATGGAAGCTCATGAGCGCCTCCTAGTGTCCCGGTCCTCTCCCTGCAGACGTGAGAACACTGACCCTGCTCCCTGCCCGTGTGTGGTGGGCAGAATATGCGGGCAAGCCAGGGGTACCCCACAGCTCCAGGGAGACCAGCCGGTGTGTCCCGGAGCAAAGTACAGGTCTCCTGGGGGGAAGGGTTCTGTAAGCTGGGCCTGGGGGAGCAGAGGGCAGGCAGGGTGGGGAAGGGCAGAGGGGAGGGGAGCAGAGAGCTTCAGTGTCACTGTGGAAGGGACTCTGAAAGCAGGCAGGATGCCGCCCCCTTCTGGCAGAAGACCGTTGGGAACTGGGACCATGGTGTCAGACCAGGCAGGATTGGTTGGGACGGTGGCTCTGGCGGGTCATGTCAGATGCTATCTGTAGTCCGTTAGCTCCTGGGACATGGATGGACTGAGCCGAGAGGGGCTGGGCGCCCGGATCGCGCCTCTAGCCTCTGCTACAAACTGCCAGGTGGTGGCTCAGGCCTCCTGATTGCTCAGGTAATGAAAATAATAGCCATCTTTTTAAAGTTTATTTATCTCTTTTGAGAGAGAGAGAGAGAGAGTGAGCATGAGTGGGGAGGGGCAGAGAGAGAGAGTCCTAAGCAGGCTCCACGCTGTCAGTGCAGAGTCCAACGCAGGGCTCGTACTCACCAACTGTGAGATCATAACCTGAGCCAAAATCAAGAGTCAGAAGCTTAACCAACCGAGCCACCCAGGCACCCCAACAGCCATCTTTTCGGAATAATCCAGCACTTCCCAGGTGTACGCAGTGGGAAGCCACCAGCTAGTCGGGTAAACACGTTTTCTGGTTTTAAATGAGAAACCTGCGCATCAGAAACAGTCATAGTCTGGGAGTCGACCCGGTGTGATGACGATGAGGTTGCCCAGACTCAGTTTCCCTGCTGGCCCTCTCTGCCCCCTCCTTGCTGCCGACAGAGGTGCTGGGACCACGGAGCTGGGACCTCACGGGAGCTTAGGAACCTGTCGGGGGTGTCAGGGCTCTCAGTCCATGCAGCAGGGCTCCCCGTTCTCACCGGAAGTGGGTACCTGGGCTGGAGGCGTGAATCAGGGCTGCAGAGAGTGGGCGGCGGGCATGCCCACCCAGGATAGGCTGTGCAGAGGCGAGGTGGGGAGGCTGGGTGAGCCCCACACTTCCCTGACTACTTGCATGGCTGCATCAAGGTGCTGTCTACAGGCGGCGCTCACTGCGGATAATGCCTGCACCCCACCCCATCCATCACACTGCCCCCACCTCACAGATGAGGGGTACTGAGGCCAGAGAGCCAGGTGGCCCGTGTGAGGGCTGGCCCTAAGAGCCGGGCTCCCCGTTCTCTGCTCCTGCGGCTCCCCTCCTGAGCCCCCGGCCTTCGGGTGTGACCGGGGCATCTCTGCCGGCTGTGAGTAACGTAGACTGCGTCAGAAACAAAAGCCTCTGGACTTATCTTGCGCTGTTATGAGCGTGTGTGGATTTTTGCCCCCAAACGTGAGCCGCTGCAGAGACATGGGGTGTAGGCAGGGCTCGGGTCGGGGGTGTGGCCCGGGGGGCGAAAACACCCTCTTAGGGCCTGGCAGTGTCCTTGTCCTCTGCTGTGACCACCCTCTCTTCTGTGCCATCCCAATTCTCCCTTCCCAGGTGACCCCCCAGAACCTCCCACCCGGCGCTGAGGGCAGATCCCCTGCTGTGGGGCACTCATGTCCACCCAGCACCCTGCCCTTCACTGTCCCTTTGCCGTTGCTTTTCCTGCGAAGGTTCTGCAGGTCTGGCCTCTGCGGGTCACACGGCCCTGCCGCTTCCCACGGTGCCGCCACCCCGTTACCCTCTCTTCTCCCTGCGGGATGTTCTGTGTGCACATCAGAGGGGCCCGATGCTGCGAGGCTCTGGTCTGCACACACCCAACGGCTTCAGGGGAGCAGGAGAGCCCCCCTCGGCCCCGCCGGCTGCAGGGAAAACAGTGGACAGGCCTCCCTTCCCTGAGATGGGGCCATGAAATATGCTCCGGACGGTGCAATTGCCCACAGAGGGATTTGCAACGCAGATCTGGAAGACCCCTGTGAGGCTAGTGACATGTGGACTGATACTCTGTTTGTCTGGAGACTCACACATCTAGGGAAGTCTCAGGGTCCTTTCCGCCCACCCCATCGTACAGAAAAGTAAGCCCCAGAGTCGCTTCGGACTTGCCTGGCTCCGTTGGGGGAGCTGACTGCGCTAGCCAGCGCCCTCTCTGGTCGCCTCTCAACTCCTGCACTGGAGGCGTGGCGGGGGAAGGAAGTGCTTCCTGAGAAGTCTGTGCTGCCTCCCATGACATTTCAAAGCACTTTATTTCTCAAAATATTGTAGGGATGGAGTTATTCTTAGCTCGGCCTCGTGGGATCGGGTGCCGCGGCTCGGGCGGACGGCCTTCTAGTGTAGAATGTTTCCACGTGGCCCCTTTCCGGGGGAAGCCGCATGGTCCGAGGAAGCGGGGGGGGGGGGGGGGTGCCTGTGAGGCGTAGCAGAGCGCCCCCAGCTCCTCCCCATGGCTCACCGACCACCTTGAACCCAGAGTGCCCCCGGCCCCAGGGCGTGGGTTCGGGAGGCCGGAGGGAAGCCAGCAAAGTGTCTCCAGCGAAGCCTCTTGTCCATCTTCCCATCCTGCTTCAGTCACTTTAGGCCTCAGTTTCCGTATCTTTCGAATGGGAATTCTAAGTGCCCACACGCGGGTTGGGGAGGCCAGAGCAGCATATTGTGAAGAAAGCGTTCCGCGCATTTCCTGACACGGAGGGAGGGCCCGGCGAACACTGAGTAGCGTTCTTTTTATTTGAGGAAATAAAAGTCCTGAGCCCCAGGATGACTGTGGAGGGAGGGGCTTGACTTCCAGGAACTGGGGCCTGACCGACACTGGAGCGCACTGTACTGGTGTGGCTGTGTGAGCCCTTTGCTGGGGGCGCCTGTGCTGTCCGCCCGAGGCTGGGGGGGGGGGGTCTCCCACCCAAGCAGGGCCTGCAGCCTGAGCACACGGCCCTACCCTGTCCCTCCTGGTCCATGTGGGCCCGGGTCCCCACTGCGTGCTGGTGATGCCTGGTCTCTCTCGGGGCTGGCTGGGCTGGGCTCAGAGGCACTGCACAAGAAGAGACCTTCCACCACAGCCTGGAGTCCTGGTCTCATCCATCTCTGGATCTGCTCTCAGAAGGTTCTGGGGGAAGTCACTGACACGGGCACAGTGCCTCAGAGAGCTGGCCCCTCCCACCAGGCGCCCCACACTGTTGATGGGACCCCCCCGACATTCTCGGCCCCCCCACCCCACGGCCTGCTCTGCTCACTGTGTTCCTCCCTTCACGCTTTGCATGGGGGGTTTGCGGAGGACTGGGCTCGTGTCTCTTGAAAGAGTTGGAGCCAGACTGTCCCTGGTGGCAGAGCCGGCCGCAGCCTGTGGCCACACTTGGTCCCTGTCCCGATGGACGGAAGGGGCGAGGGACTTTGAGGGGCTCTCCTGAAATATACCTGCAGCCCATGTGCCTCAAACCAGAAGCCCCTGTGGGCTCAGGGGGTGAGCCACCAAACGCCATCATCATGCATTTGCCCTCCCAACCCTTCTTGGTGCCTTATTAGACCTGACGGACGGGACCCTCTGAGGCAGTCGGGCCCGTGGCTGGGGCTGGGCCAGTCTGGAGGAGCGGTGGCTTGAACGGGGCCGTCTGTGGGGTCCTGCTGCAGGGTGACTTCCACCCATTTGCTGCCTTACATGTTTATAGATCATGACAACGGCCTGAGGAGGCGAGTGTTACTATAACCTCATTTACAATTGAGGAAACTGAGGCAGAGAGACGTTGGGTTACCCACAGCAGCTCGTGGGCACTGGCATCCTGTCTCCAGTCTGAGTGCTCAGGCTGGGCTGTCTGTGGCACGTGGTGCCAAGGGGCATCGAGGGGCTCCCCGGGGCTCCCGCTTTCCTGGAATCTCACAGATTGGAGCTCCCCTCCCACATCGGGCCTGCTCTGGCTTTGTCTGAACTCCTCTGGTCTCTGCATGCGGGACTGGAGAGAGAGGCAGAACAGTGTCCGCGGGGGGAGATGGGCCAGTTAGGGGGAGCCAGTCTTCCACTGGTCCCCTACCCAGGCCCCTGCGCCCTGGGGCGCGGCCGTGCTGGAGGCCCAGCTCTCCGGGAATCCTCTCTCTGTGCTCCCTCCTCCTGCTCTTGCTGTCCTGCGTCCTACGTCCTGATGGCCCCCACAGTCCCCCGGCCTGGCCTCCCTCACTTTCACGGGTCTTTCTGTGGACACAGCCCACCTGCATCTCACCACTGATGTCCAGCTGTCTGCCTGACCGATGCATGCCCCACAGTGACCTGAATTCATGACCGGCCTGAGCAAGGGCGCCGTCTGACCCGGATACCCACTGCGGGCACTCAGGCTGAGGCGGCATCACCCACACCCCATCCGGGAGCCATCCTGCCAGTGGGACGGAGCTGAGATGTCCCAAGAAGGCCGAGACTTAGGAGCCTGGGAACAAGGTGTCTTTCTGGGCTTGAAGTCTTTCCCTCAAGATGGAACATCCCGGTTGCCAGGGCTGCGCACAGCATGAATTCAATTGTTGGTATTGAGCGCGTGCTGGGGTGTGTCATTTCTCATCTCCTTGTGGTGGGTTTAGCGGTGCCTGTCTGGGCTGGAAACACACAGCGGCTCATGGAAAAGCCATTTTTACCCTGAAAAGTTCCATTAATCCTCTGGGGGGGGGGGGGTTACCGGTTTTGATAAGACCTACAATATGGGGTTTTTTTGTTTTTAAAAAAAATTTAATGGAATTTTTCTGATCGTGAAAGAAATCCATACCTTTTTTGGAAAATATAGAAGAGCACAAAGGGGAAAATCCACAGTTCCATCTCCCAAAGGGAATCACAGTTAGCGTTTTGTTCTGCCTGCTTCTTAAAAAGAGTTGTAGTAAGTGAAATCACGTAGCCTGGCTTTGGATCTAAGATCATACTCCAAGAGTCACTCACATCCGAGTATGTTCCTGCCCCTGGGATGTGGTTGTGCTCTCAGAACTGCAGCCTCCCGGACTCCCAGTCGAGCACCCCAGGACCCAGCTGAGCACCCCGGGATGCAGCTGAATGCCCTGGGACCCGGTCAAACATCCCAGGACCCAGCCGAGCACCCTGGGACCCAGCCAAGCATCCTTGGACCCAGCAGAGCACCCCAGGACCCAGCTGAACACTCCAGGACCCAGCCGACTGCCCTGGGACCCAGCTGAGCACCCCAGGACCCAGCTGAATACTCCGGGACCCAGCCAACCAGCCAGGGACCCAGCTGAGCACCCTAGGACCCAGCTGAATACTCCGGGACCCAGCCAACCAGCCAGGGACCCAGCTGAGCACCCTAGGACCCAGCCAAGCTCCCCAGGACCCAGATGAGTGCCCAAGGACCCAGCTGAGCACCCCAGGACCCAGCCGAGCACGCTGGGGTGGAGCCTGTCCAGGAGGCAGGAGGGCAGGCTGGGGCACCGCCTGGCATCCAGTCCTGTCTCCCCTCTGCAGAACCCCTGGGTAGGAGGAATTGTGTCCCCCACACACATGCCTGCCGGCCTGGAGCCCCCAGGAGCTCGTACCACCAGGAGCAGACTAGCTAGTGGCATGGAGGGCAGGATGCATGACAGTGACAGGCAGGCCCCAGTGTCCACTGGTGGGTAGCCCATGGACATCCTGGTGGAGGGTTTGTATGTGCCTCTCCTCCCTGCCTCACCCTGCCCAGGCTGGTGGGGCACAGCCAGCCCTGGATTTACTGTCCTCGTGGGGTGGCCTTGTGCCCTCGCCAGTGTGGGCAGCAGGGACAAAGGGCAGGGGACCAGCACCCCTGAGTTGCAGCACTGGCCACACTGATGGGGGCGGTGAGCGGCCTGCACACGCCCCGGCCACTGTTCCACTGTTAGCCTCCGCGCCAGGGCTCCACTGACAGAGCTCAGGATCCCTGTTGGATTTTTAGAACTCGTTACTGACACGTAACATACAGAATAGAGTACAGAGCTTAGAGGGAAAGCCTAACAAATTTTTATGAAGTGAACACACCTGTTTAAGCAGAATGTGACCAGCTCCCCTTCCCCCCCTTCTGGCTCTCGTCCAGTCATTTTGGTCCCTGAGATAATCACGACCCTGATGACCTCTAAAAACAGAGATTAGGTTGCCTGTTCTGGAACTTTCTATAAAGGGAATCATATCATATGTACTCTTCTTTCTCACGGTCAGACTTTTTTTTTGTTTGTTTGTTTGAGGGGGGTGGAGGGAGAGAGAAAGCGCATACGCACGAGCCAGGGAGGGGCAGAAAGAGAGAGAGCAGGGGAGACCGAGAATCGGAAGCAGGCTCCAGGCTCCAAGCTGTCAGCACAGAGCCCGACTCGGGGCTCGAACCCACGTACTGAGATCATGGCCTGAGCCGAAGTCGGATGCCCAATTGACTGAGCTCCCCAGGCATCCCTCTCATGGCCAGACTCTTCAGGGGGACCTGCCGGGTGGGTGGAGGGAGCCGCGAGGACCCACCTGGCATCCGTGGTGGGCAGCAGTGCTGCCCCCACTGCAGGGTTGTTCTGTCTCCCTACAGACGCGCCCCAAGCACTGCTCCTGCCAGAGGACCACCGAGACCTGGCTTTGTAAGAGCCTTCTGTCCACGCGGCAGGGAGCCAGGGGGTACGCGGGCAGTTTCTCTCTGGCCAGCTGGCATGGGGGCTGAGCCCACAGATGCAGAGTGAGCCGGTGGGGGGTGGTGAATGGGGTCTCCCTGGAAAGGTGGAGCCTGAGGGCAGCTCTGGAGGTGGAGGGGGAGTTCGCCGGGGCGACGAGAGCTGGGGAAGGGTGAGTCAAGAAGACGGAAGGAGAGCCCTTGTTTTCCCAGTGGGCCCGGCCTCTAGAGATGCCGCCCCGGCCCAGCCCTGTGGAGATCAGGCCCGGCAAACCACATACCAAGTCAGAGGCCAGGGCGGTGCTCTGCCCACCCAGCCCGTGGAGGAGGCCCACCCTGCATCACATGTCCTGGTGTGCCCGTGCCTCTGTCTCCCGGACTCTGAGGCCACTGTATAGACGAGACATGTGGAGACTCCCAGGGGCACCAGGAAGAACTTGCTGGTCAGAAACATCTCCCCATTTCTTCCACCATGAGACTTAAGTGTCTCTTCTGGGAGGAGAGACAGGTGCAGGACAGGGGGTGGGGCGGGATGGGGGTCAGCCCCTTTCAGAGCCTTTGGAAGGGGCGGGAGTTGGATAGAGAGTCCCTGGAGGTCCCTTCCAGCTCTGGCCGCCTCCCAGATAGATGCGTGGTATGAATGACTGCAGGCCCCTCACCCACGTGGCATGGAGGTCAGTGTCCCACCCTAAGGCCTGGGGCCCAGATGCGGGTGGGCAGCAAGACGGCAGGCCCAAGGGCAGAGCTGGAGAATGGGCAAGGCTCTCACTCCCAGGGCCCAGGGCCCGGCTTCAGGGGCTCGTGTGCAGAGATGGCGTAAGTGGGACACTGAGGGCTAAGGGCCGTGTGAGGGGCTGTCATCGGGTCCCTCGTGTGCCTAGAGGCACAGTCCCGTTTGCACTTTTGCCCTGGACGGGCCCTGACCTTGGCAGAGATCAGGACACATCCAAGAAATGACCCTGAATCGAGTCAGAGTCACACCCTGCAGGGGGCACTCATCCTTGTTTGCGGGAGGGGCCCCCTCCTCATTCTGCCTTCAGAGTCTGGGGAGCCGGGAGGTCCCAGCCACCCTCCGGGACCCCATTGAGAAGCTAACCTCAGCGGCCAGTATGCTCGAGCCAACATGGCTGCCTGGATTTACCAGGCCCTGGTTTCACCTCGTGGCCGGCAGCCCGGTGTGCAGGAGACCCGGCCCGAGTTTTTGTATCTCATTACTGCGAGGTTGTGAGGGGTGAGGGGAAGAACGTGGTCAGGGCTGTGAGCACAGGCTTGGCACTGTGGCTGCCTGAGCCGGGCCTCCGTGTTGTCATCTCGGAAGTGGGGAGAAGGATGCCGTCCTCACGGGACCTCACGAGTAAGTGCATGTGGTGCCCAGTGGGCCTTTGGTCAGGGAGTGGCCGTCTCCCGTCAGAGACACCAGCACTTGGTTGCCGACTGCCTCTGACCTGCCCATGGAGTTGGGTCCCCCGGTCGCTGGCACCTGTGGAGGTGTGAACCGTGTGCGCATTTTGGCTCCCGGCCTCCTTGCCTGTCTTCCCCTGCCACACGGGTGTCGGTGCCTAGAGCCGAGTCAAAGACAGAGCTTCTCCAGGGGCAGCCTGTCCCCACAGTCCCCCCAACACACAGGGCAGAGAGAGGTCCTCAGCCCCCACCTGGCCCTACAGCCCTTTGCAGGAAGAGGGGCTTCTGTGCCCAAGTGCTGGGAGATGGCTCCCTTGGGACAGACAACCGAGCAGGGGTCCATCCCCATCCGGACAAGGGGTATATGGTCACGCATGTCCCAAAGTTAGAATCGTTCCTGCTCCTCCCCCACACCCCAGGAGCCCCACAGGTGAGCACTGCTTTGTCCAGACAAGCCGTTCTTCCAAGTCACCTGTTCGGGGGTGCCTCTCACCACCCCACATCAGCCGCCAGCTCTGCTCCTGCTGAGGTCTGGTTCTGGTTTTCAAGAACCGAAGAACATCGGAAACCCCAGGAGACGTGTTAAAAAGTGGTTCTGAAGGGCGGGCCTAAAGATGGAGGTTAAGACTAGTCATGCCCTATGTGAGGGTCCTGGGCCCACTCTGTGATTGGTCAAAGTTACTGACAGTATTGATAGAGGGTAGGGATTGGATTCCTGTGCCTGTGTCGCCATTTCCTGTAATGCCTCCTTCCTAAAAGAGCCCCTGTCCCGCCATGTTCGGGGCTCGCTCCACGTGGATCCAGAGAGTTGGTGGAATCTGTGAGCCCGAGCTTAGGCTCGGCCAGCCACAACTCATAATAAAGCCCTTTGCTTTTGCATGCGTGGAAAAAAAAAAAGTGGTTCTGAACCTTAATATAAACCCTCAGGTATGACTGGTGCCTTACTGTGAAGGCTGACGTTGTCATTTTGAGAGTGAGGAGTACCGTCGGGGAGAAAATGTGGCCGCCTCTGCTGTCGTTGGGGCTCAGGAAGTCCAGCGGCAGACAGTGGTCGTCACAGCTCTGATGGGATGCGGGGCACTGATGGGCCATGTGGCAGGGGAGTGCTTGGAATCGGGGTGTTGCTGGTTGGCCGGCCGGTCTCCCTCTGCCCACCACGCCAGTGGGAAGGTCTGAGACTTGTAAGACCCCATGCGGGGCCCACAGTCTGCAGGGGACATCTCTCGGGAGCCGTGTGGGGTGGAAGGGACACGCCACAGGACCGCCACCCTCTCCTGATCTCGGGTGGCCGCTAAGGGACAGGGTCACTTAGTGTCCACTGTGCCCGGAGCTGGGCTGGGCGCTGCGCGCCGTCAGGCCTGCTGTGGAGGTCAGCACTCCCACGCATCAGAAGGCTGTTTTGTGCGAGGCCCCTGCCAAATATTTGCTCATTTTCTTGGCTCACGTATAAGACTCGGACCTCTTTGGTTGTACTTGAGCCTGAGAAGTTGCCGAGGGAAGTCCAGAGCCGTCCTAAATCCCTCCTGGGCCGTGCCCTGCAGCTGCCGCGTCTTACTATTCTCCTGCCCGAATGTTTCAAATCAGCCACCCCCTCCGCTCCTCACTGCTGCTGCCCTGGGTCCCTGTCATAACCCCCCGTTCCCGTCGGGGCGCCTCTGGCCGAAGCTCACAGGACACCCGACCAGCAGTGTGGCCTCAGCCCTCAGGGTAGGTATTTACCCAAGGACACGGTCGGACTCAGTGTTGGCACCGCCGTTCAACAAGGGCCGCCTTTGTCTTTCTGGTCCGCCAGCCTCCGTATCAGAGTAAATCCAGCTCTTTTGAGGCCTGAGGTTGAGACAAGCTGGGCAAAAGGGGCATTTAAAAAAAATAATAAAAGGGGGCCTGGGTGGCTCAGTCGGTTAAGCATCTGACTTTGGCTCAGATCATGATCTCATGGTTCCTGGGTTCAAGCCCTGCGTCGGTCTCTGTGTGGACAGCTCGGAGCCTGGAGCCTGCTTCGGATTTTGCGTTTCCCTCTCTCTCTGCCCCTCTCCTGCTTGTGCTTGCTCATTTGCTCACTCTCTCTCAAAACTAAATAAACAGTAAAAAATTAAAAAGAATAGGGACAGGGTTTCCCTTGGGGTGACGAAATGTTCCGGAAGTAGATCGTGGTGGTGGGTGTGCCATGTTGTGAACACACCAAAACTCCTGAGTTACACTTGCAAATAGTGAATTTTACATGCTGTGAATTTCACCTCAGTTTAGAAATGGATTTTGAGGGGCGCCTGGGTGGCTCAGTCGGTTAAGCCTCCAACTTTGACTCAGGCCAGATCTCATGTTCGTGGGTTCGAGCTCCACATCAGGCTCTGTGCTGACAGCTCAGATCCTGGAGCCTGCTTCTGGTTCTGTGTCTCCTTCTCTCTCTGCCCCTCCCCTTCTCATGCTCTGTCTCTCTCCGTATCAAAAATAAATAAAACATTTTTTAAAAAATTAAAAAAAAAAAAAGAAATGGATTTTGAGGTGGACACATTGTCCCCTCATGGTCCCAATATGGCTGCTGCGGCACCGGGTGTCATGGTCACCTTCATGGCAGTGCCAGTGAGCTCTCCTCCCATGGGAGTCCCTTGTAAATGGAAGCAAAGGCTTTCCCAGAGGTGCCCATCCCCCAGGAGATTTCCAGTTATGTCTTCGGGATTGGCTCACATGCCTGTGCCTGGCCACAGGGCTTCTCCGGAAGGAGGTACCTGGCCTAAAGCGGTGGGACTGTCCCAGCTGGCTTGGCCAGCCACGATTCTGTAAGAGTGGGCCCATTCCTGGGTGTCGGGGTGGAGTGGCCGGGAGGCTAGCCTTTCCGCCCCCACGATGCCCCCACTCCATCCTCCCAACAGCAGGCAGGCCAGCCACCCAGACGCTCAGACCTGCCGCCATTCCTCCCACCCAGAACTGCCCCGGGCTCTGCGCTGCCTTCCAAACTCATCACACTGTCGTCGGCGTGACTCTCCCTGCTGGCTTCTGCCCTTCCAGCCTGACCCCCTTGAGTTCCCAGCAGCCTGCTCCTCCGCGGCCGGGGCCCGTGCCACCGTGGCGTCGGTGGGGACCATGATGACAGTGGCCATGTCAGCGAGGACGGCGGGGACGGGGCGAGCAGGGAGGGAGCACTTCTTCCTGAACCCCCTCATTTAAAACTCATCACCAGGTGAGGCTTTCACCCCCGTTTTATCGACAAGGACAGGGCGCCAGGGGGGCGAGGTCCTTGTCCACAGTGGAGTGGCAGCAGCGGCAGCAGAGCTTGTGGGTGGTGCTGGTGACAATGATTGTGACGGTGACTGCTCTGTTTCCTGAGCCCTCGGTGGGCCAGGCGCGCGGGCTGCAGACATGGCTGTGCTGTCCTCCAATCATTAGAAACAGCCTTCGTTTGAGACCGATCGTGGCTCTGGGCGGGGAGGGGTGCTGCCCAGCGTCCCCAGCCACGTTCCAGCAGGAGTCAGAGCCACGCCCTCTGAGAGCCGAGCTGTCCCCGTGCTGGGAACACACTGGGTGCAGGACTGTCGCAGCTCAAAAGGGCCCTCGCCCACATTAGCAAGATGCCTGTGTCTCCCCCAAACCCCGAGGCCACCCCCAGGATCCCACCTCCCTGATCTTTTCCACCCAGGGCTCCCCACTCTAACCCTGTTGGTCACTGAGCACATGGTCCCCTCTGTCACCTACACCGTGTCCTTCAGCCACCCTCCTCAGTCACTGAGTCACCCTCACCCATGGCCTGAGCTCAGTCACACCAACATGGGCAGTGGCTGCTGGCTGGTCCTCTCTCTCCATCTGCACCCCAACCTCCAGTCCATCTTGCCTGGGAGGCAGAAGGACCTAGAACCTGCCCTCGATCACCCCACTACCCACCTTGAACAAGAAGGCAGTTTGTAGTGCCTTGTGGCCTGTGGCAAGTGCAGGTCTTCTGTGTCCCCCTGCCCTCCGGCTTCCCCTTCCCCAAACGTCCCTCCCCTTGTCACACTCCTTTCTCCTTCCTCGTCCATCTGCATCTTTGCGTCTTGCGTATGTCATTTTGTGGGCAATATTAGTTATTAGAGTTTTGTGTTGTACGTTTGCCTAATGCTGTTTTTACTCTGGTCTTTACGTTTTGTACACCTGTTCCCCCTCCTCTCTCCTGCCCCCACCTCCATCCCCGAATAATCTCTGTTAACAGCCTGCTCAGCTTGAGTGTGTACCCCCGCCCCCCGCACACGGATGGGGTTCGTCTTGCTTATCCTTTAAAGAATGGGGTCGTATTGGATTTTTTTGCACCTTGCTTTTCTCGTTTCCCATCCTGGACGCCCCCCGAGTCCACAGTAGAGGAGCTAACTCGTGCTCTTCTAAAGTTGTTTTTTTTTAAGTTTATTTTTGAGACAGAGAGAGACACAGAGTGTGAGTGGGGGAGGGGCAGAGAGAGAGGGAGACACAGAATTTGAAGCAGGTTCCAGGCTCTGAGCTGTCAGCACAGAGCCCGACGCGGGCTTGAACCCACGAACCGTGAGATCATGACCTGAGCTTAAGTTGGCCGCTTAACCCACTGAGCCGCCCAGGCGCCCGACTCATGCTCTTCAGTATCGTTCGCGCACCCTGGTGTGGGCGTTCTAGCTCACTCCTCCAACCCCCTGATAATGGATACTTGGATTATTTCCTTTCTCTTTAACATTACAAATGAAAAAAAAAAAAAAGCTCTCGTAAGCCCCTTTTCATGTTTTAAAACTGTTTCCAGTGTAAGGGCACCTGGGTGGCCCAGTGGGTTAAGCGTCTGACTTCAGCTCAGGTCATGATCTCGCGGTTCGTGGGTCTGAGCCGCACATCAGGCTCTGTGCTGACAGCTCGGAGCCTGGAGCCTGCTTCGGATTCTGTCTCCCTCTCTCTGTCTGCCCGTGCCCTGCTTGCGCTCTGTCTCTCTCTTTCCAAAATGAATAAATGTTTAAAAAAAAAAAAATAAAACTGTTTCTGGTGTACCTGGGTGGCTCAGTCAGTTAAGTGACCAACTCTTGATTTCGACTCGGTCATGATGTCATGGTTCCTGAGATCAAGCCCTGTGTCAGGCTCTGCACTGACAGTGCGGACCTGCTTGGGATTCTCTCTTTCCCTCTCTCTGTCTCTCCCCGTTCTGTCTCTCGTAAAATAGGTAAAATGAAGTTTAAAAAAGTTAGATAACTGTTTCCAATTTCTAATTTAAATGGTTTGGCCTTTAGATTCTCTTGGTGATTTTATTATTTCTATGAATGTAAGTCTTTGTGGAGGAAGGAGGTGTTCTGGAAAGTCTGCAGCTCGCCCTTCCCGGTGTCCGCTGGGTAGAAGTTTGAACACGCAGAAGGGTGGGCGTCCGTCCCACCGTGTCTTGGGGGAGGTTTCCTCTCTGGGTCTTCCTGGGCCCCGAGCTGAGCGCACGGAAAGCCGCCCTTGGCCCTGAGGCCCCTGACCTGGCTCCCTGCGTGGTGACGCCGCATCGCCTCAGAGGGGACAGGTTCCGGCTGCGAGGAGGTCTGGGCTGACAGTCTCCCTCCTGGAGACACAGTGTCCAGGAGCAGGGCTGCCCAGAACGCTGAGGGTGCTCTCAGTGCTGTGAGTATGGTCTTATTTGGAAAGAGTCTTTGCAAACTTAATTATGTAAGGTGAGGCCACACTGCAGTCAGATGGGTCCTCGACGCTAAACAGGAGGAGAAGAGACGGTCAGGGCGAGAAGTCCGCCGCATGTGGACCGAGGCAGAGATGGAGCGATGCACCCACAAGCCAAGGGTCAAGGAGCGCCGGGGGCCACCAGAAGCTGGAAGTGACGAGGAAGGGGACCCTTTCCAGGAGCTGTGGAGGAAATGTGGGCTTGGGCGTCTTGCTTTCAGACTTCTGGCCTCCAGATCTGGGAGGGAACGAATTCCTCGTTTTAACCCCCACCCCACCCCCCTCTGTGGTGTTTTGTTACAATTAGTATCAGCCTGTCTGTCTAGTATGGACTGACCCCCTCTACCCCCCACCCCGGGCTGTTCTGTAGGCCACAGGTTCCCTCCATAATCTCAGGGAGGTGAGGGCCGGCTGATGGAATGCAGTCCTGGGTAGGAGATTCAGATCCGCAAGAGCCGAAGTGGGTAGGGCGCAGCCACCTTCACCAGCAGAAGTGACAAGTGACCCCCAGCCTTCTGAGCTTTTCTGATGCTGGTGGTTCCTGCCCAGCTGGCCTGGCCTCCAGGGGAAGAAAGTCCACAGATGTAGGTGCCTAGTGGGGACCCCTGGCAGGCCTCCCTAGGGAGCAGTGTGACCCAGACCAGGGCTCCCACCTCTGGGCCCCCTGCTGAGCTGCCAGTGTCCCCTCAGAGCCGGAGGTCAAGCTGGGACGTCCAGAGGGCACTGTGCCCGGCCTCCTGCCCTGCAGTCTTACAGGTTGTAGGAGGGACCCTGCGAGCAGGTGCAGCATCCCAAGGCCCCAGGACCCTTCACCCTCCCACCCCCACGCCATAGAGCAGGCACTTCCTGTCGTGCCCCCTGCTCTGCTGGGTTGTCCTCTGGAGCCTTTCCTTCCTGTCCCCCTTACCGCGGCCCATTTTCCAGGCTGTCGGGTGGGGGTTGTGGGCACTCATCGCCCCATCAGAAGAAGGGGCCCTGCCCTCTATGCCCACCTGGCCCTGTGGCCTCCTCACGCCCCATCTTGGAAAGTAGGTTAATAACATTCATCAGCCCTCTCCAGAGATGAGGAGAGAAAACCATCTCTGCCCGGAGGGGCTGAGCATCATAATTAATGGGCTGATGAGTGGCCTCATCTCCTGGAGGGAAGAAAGGGGGGCTCCAGCAGCCAGGCTGCGCCCAGCTCTTAATCCTGGGGCCCTGCCGTCCCCGCCGCGCCACCAAGGCGATCGTTTCTAAATCAGGCCTCGACAGACTGGTCGGTGGCCGCCATCCTTTGGAAGATGCCAGAGATCATGCAGGCACCTCCTCTCCTCCTCGCTCCAAATCCCCAGATGCCCCTGAGCCTGCAGAGGACCAGCCCCAGCGTCAGGCCCTTGGAGCCCCAGCATTTTAACAGCCCACCCCTGGAGAATTGGGAGGACCCCCTTGCTGATTTATATGCCATACACTTGGGGTTTAATTGGAGCATAATCGTAATCCATATGCCTGTTAAGGTAATTACACTTATAAACCTAATATCCATAGATCAATGGGTTCCGAGCTAATTAAGGCAACTGTAATTAACATTTACAAAAAACCTTGCAATTACCGGGCTATCCTTTAAGCCAGCCCTCTGAGCTGATAACGAGGCTGGCTCAGCACTCCGAGGCCGCCTGAAGCTCCTGGATTCTGCACCTTGGGCCTCTGTGCCGAGTGCTCGAGCCCCACTCACAGAGGTGGGGTCAGCAGCCGCAGTGACCCCCCGGGGCTCTGTCACCCAGCTGGTGACAGTCACACCAGGGGAGCCAGATCCTTGTGACTCTGCTGTCCCCGGTGCTCCGCTTGGGTCCCAGCTCAGAGGGCTCAGCCTGGCAAAGCAGATCTTGGAGAAAGAGAATGAGAAATCCACCTGTTGAGCTAAAAACCAAGCTTGGGCGGATATGGAGTGACGTTTTCCTCCCCCCCCCCCCCCACCTGCACCTGTGGCCTGTGCCCTCCTCCCGGCCGTTGGGGTAGAAGTAGCATGGAGCTGCCCTGCTCTTTCCCCATGGGCCCTGACAGCCTGGACATGTAGACGCCCCTTGTTGTCTGTGGCTCTTACGCCGTCTCCAAGTCTGTGTGGCCAGGACAAGGAAGCCTGACTAGTACAGAATGTTCCAGGCCTCACCCCTGTCCCCTCTCCTCCCCTTCCCAGCCTCAGCTGCATGCTTCTTGGTGCTGCCTGGGTCCCGGTAACAGCAGCTTTGAGAGCTGCATGGAAGTGGGCCCCCCACCCCATCCAGGGCCCGTGCTCAGCAGGTAGTGTCCCCGGGGGGCGGTAGGGGAGGGTACCACTAATCTGTCTGGAATCTGCCCCTTTCCTGCCCAGCCAGGCAGCAGCACTCCAGAGGGACAGGGACCTCCTTCTGTCCTTGTAGCCCTGCCCCCTGGGAAGCAGGGGCTTCCTTCCGAAGGCTTCCATGGGGTTCCTTTGGGAGGGACACAGCCCTGGAGCCCGCGTTGGGAGGGAGTGTGGCAGGGCGCTGACTGGCCTGAGCTCCTGCCTCCGCTTTCTTGAGCTGGTATGATTTCGGCAGTGAGACGTCACCCAACCCCTTTAAGACCGGTTTACGTACGGGCATATGATGAGTAAAACCATGCGCAGGGAGAACTTGACATAGTGCCTGGTCCACGGCACAGGCTCAGCTGCTGCTGCCGCCGCCGTCACTGTCACTGATGGGGGCTCTGGAGGAGTTGGAGAAGGCAGGCCCACCCGAGAGCAGGGCTCGATGGAGGCAGGGGCAGGTGGGGGAGGGGCCAGGGGGCGGGCCTAGTGCGAGGGGGTGGGCCTAGTGCGGGGGGGCGGGGTCTGCCGGGGCAGGGCCCGGTGGGGCCAGTGGCTCAGCTGTCCCCACCACGCTGACTCTGAGTCAGGTGCATGTGGGGGTCCCAGCGCTGGCTCTTCTCCCTTGTTCATTTCTGCACACTTTCCGGTCTCTGGACCGCATTGAGTCTGCAGCTCTGGTGGAAATTTCCAGACAGGACCAGGCTCGTCAGGGAGGAGTGAGGGAAACAGGGACGGGGCATATCTCCGTAGGAACCAGGTGGCTGGTCAGGGCTGGCACACACACGAGGGGAGACATGACACGTCATGAGAGCAGCTGTCATCCGCTGAGTACCTCCTGTGGGCTAAGAATCGCACAGACTTGTTCACTGACTCCTGACCTTGACACGGCCGACATTCTAGTCACCTTCCACTGATGAGAAAGCCAGACTCAGAGAGGTTGAGTTATTGGTTAGAATTCATGGAGCAGAGGAGCGCTGGGCCAGGATTTGAACCCTGCCATTCTTTTTGTTTTTTAAGTTTATTTATTTATTTTGAGAGAGAGAGAGGGAAAGAGAGAGAGTGAGCAGGGGAGGGACAGAAAGGGAGAGAGAGAATCCCAAGCAGTCTCTGCACCATCAGCACAGATCCCAATGTGGGGCTTGATCTCACGAATCGTGAGATAATGACCTGAGCTGAAGTCAAGAGTTGGACGCTTAACTGACTGAGCCCCCCAGGCGCCCTAGTATCATTAGTTTGTTAAAAAGTGTCTCCATTGATAGAAACAAAAATGTTACCATCTTCGATACTAATGAGACCAGAGGCTTTTCCCGATCTTCCTTGCTTGCTGATTTTCTTCCCCTTCTGTAAGTTGCGTATTTCCATCCTTTTTCATTTTTGTTGTATGTTTATAAAACCCAGGCTATTCTTTTAATGAGAAATCTGTGTCTCATCAAAGATGGAGCGCAGAGTCTGTGGCTCATTTATCCCCTAGAGAAGACGCTTGGGTTTTGTTCCCTAATCTAATAAGATACCGAGCGATGTTGGCAGATTACACCACAGCCTGCGAGACGGGTGGTCAGTGGGCGGAAGGATCCCAGCCTCACTCGAGCCTTGGCTACGGCGCTCCGGCCGGGCCCCTCTCTGCAGCAGGCCCGGGAGCAGCCGGACTCCAGACCCAGGCTTCGTCACTTTTCCAGCCACGGGGTCCAGGCCAGGGGGCCTGGAATGCGCCCCACACCTGGTTTTGAGCTGACGAAGGAAGGAAGGAGGTGCAAGCGGCAGCGGCTGGCGACTCAGGGCCTGGCGCTCAGCGAATGCCTGCTGCACCGCCCGCTGCACGGCCGCAGCCCTCCGCCCCGCAAGCGCACAGTGGGCCCTCAGAACGCATGCACACCACCCCCTCTAGGGATGCGAGTCAGCGTGTTGCTTCCTGTGTTGACTCTGGGCTCAAACCCCTGTGTCCCTAGGAATTGGGGAAGCAAGGATCTGCAAGTGATTTCTGTCCTAGAGTGAATCACTCGCCGCTTGGAAAATCTGTTTCCTAGAGGGGACCTAGGGCTGCTGGTCTGGGGGCTGGGCTGAAGCCCCACATGACGTTGTCGTTGCCCAGGAGGTGGGTTCACCCCTGGCGTGGCCATTTTGGGGGCCAGATGTCCTCCCCGTCCTGCAGTGACACTAGGCGGGGCTGGCCACCGTGGGCAGGGGCACAGGAGTGGACTGGGAGGTGGGGGTCCCACACGGTGGTCTCGGGCTGAGTGGGGAGCATACGGACAGAACATGGAGGGCCACGGGGAGTCTGGGGAGTTTACGGTGTGTGCAGGGGTGGGTGAGGGGAAACATGGAGGCGAGCGAGGGCGAAAGCCCCCACACCCTCCTCTCTGGGTGCCTCAGCTAAGAATGGCTAGGGAGAGCCTGTCTGTGTGCCTGGTGTTTCAGGGCCACAGGGCGGTAGTCAGAGAGAAGGGGCCCCACAGCCCTGCCTTCTCCTGCTGGAACTGGCCCCTCCGAGGGCCCCTCTGCAGCTGCTGGGCCACCTGGCCCGGGAATGGGCCCAGCGGCTGCCTGGCAGGGCACTTGGTGGCCTTTGCAGGGGGAGGAGGTCACAGCGACACTTCTGGGATCTGAGCTCCAAGTCGGAGAGCAGCAGCTGGAAGGGCTTCCCATGTCCTCCCCAGGAGATGTCCCCCCTTGGCTGCCGTGTCCCCACTTGGGGACATCCTCCCCTGGCTGTTGGCGCCTTCGTCCCTAGGAGCCCCCATCTGCCCACACTCACAACAAACTGGCACGTAGTTCACGCTACACGCCATCGCTGCGTGTACAGGCCTTGCTCGGCACAGCCCCCCATGGTAACCCCGCCTTCCAGGAGGGGTGCGGAGAGACGGGAGTCACGTGCCCAGGACCCACAGTGGGAGGCAAACGTGGCTCAGCCCCGGGCAATGTGACTCTGGGAGCCGTGCCCTGAGCTGTCCATCTCCCTCTGAGGGTGGGGGGGAGTCCCGGCCTCTCCTGTGGGTGGATGCGCCTGACTCGTGTTTGTTCGGTTCAGACACAGAACCTCCTGGGAAGGCTTGCAGGAAAAGAGCAGGCAGGAGGGCCGAGCTGGTGTCCCAGCCACGGGCAGGGATGCCCGCCACCCTGCCCCGGACTCCCCGCCGCCCGCCAGCCATGTCACAGATCAGCTCAGGACCCGGTCTCGTTTCGGTCCAGCTCTGTGTCCCCATTTCCATGTTTTGTTTTTCTTTTATGATCCCAAGTGTTGAGCCCAGCAGAAAACAGCTGTCTCACCAAACAAAAATAGATCCCGTCCAAGGAGGGCTCTGCGGCCACAGACGTCCTCATGTTCTCAGCAAAACCAAGTTCCCTTGCCAAGCGCTCTTTGAGAGGATGTTTGGAAAAAATGTCAAGGCATTCATTTTTCTCTCGACCTTTTTGGTTGGGATCGCAGGGCCTTCACACTGGAAGTAAAAGAAGTTATAAATAACGCCGCAGCCAGGGGCCAGGCCTGCTCCCCCCAGCTGGCCGGCAGTGGTTTCTCCGCGGCTGTGACTGAGCACAGGGGTCCCCATGTGGCTCTGCCTCTGTGAGAGGAAGTTAAGGGCTTGAGAGGAAGTTTCCAGACAGCAGAGGGGCAGAGAGCAAGGTTTCCACACCCTACAATAGCCAAGAAAAGGAGGCATCCGAAGAGAGAGGTGACGGCAGAGAGCACCGTCAGGGGATTTCCGGGGGTGGGTGTGGCTTCCTGCAAGATGTTTCAACTCAGGTTTGCCGAGTCTGCCCTGGATTCTGGAAGTGCTGGTTCTCTATTGCCCTTCGGCTCCCCGGCGGCACAGGCTGTCTTCTGGGGCGGGGGAGGGGTCTGGGTGTGTCTGGGGTCTCAGCTGTACCCGCCTTCCTGCCCGGGCCTGGCGCTGAGTCCCAGACTTCCAGCCAGGGGGGTAGGGGGGGTGGCATCTGGCTTCCCCAGGGGCCCACAGCCTTCCAGGGAGGCCACAACCCGAGTTGCCTGCTGGGATGGAGGCCACCCACCAAGGGCACAGAGGGGGTGTGGTGGCGGGCCGAGGATGTATCTAGTGGGGCAGGTGTCCCCTGTGTCCCCGGGCTCTAGGCCATCCTGCCGCGGGGCTGTCTCATGCAGGATGAGAGCTGTTCTTTCGTCTCCGGCCTAGAGGGCATCTTGTGGCGGGTCTGGGGAGGGCCGTGGTCTGGGGAGGGGTGCTGACTCTTGGAAGGGCTGGATTTTATTGCACTTTTGATCTTTGGGTGGCACAGGCCTTAGTGCTCCAGACTCTGGGCCCTGAGTACACTCCATGCGGTCCACCTTAAGTCACATCTGCAGAGTGACGCCCTGCGGCAGTGCCACCTGAGGGGCTGCACAAGATGGCAGCTTCCGGGGAGCGGGGGTCGGCGGGGGGGGGGGGGCATGACGTCCGCTTTCCAGGCCCTGGGTCTGCTTTGCGTTCTGTGCGACACCATCCCGGTCCTGTCCCCACAGCGGCTTGTAGTGTTGAGGGGTACGCTCAGGTCCCCAAGGAGACAAGCCTTCTGTGATGGCTTCAGGGAGTGTCTAGTGTTTTGTTTATTTGTTTTTTGTTTTTCCTTTGGAGGGGAGAGGATTGTTTTGGATTTAAAATTCTGATTTTTAATATTATACACATGATAAGTTCATATGGAAAATTTGGAAATGATAAGCAATCTGAAAGAAACAGCTAAAAGAAATCCTTTTGTGGGCACCTGGTGGCTCAGTGGTTTAGGCGTCCAACTTCGGTTCAGGTCATGATCTCACCATTTGTGGGTTCGAGCCCCGCGTCGGGCTCTGTGCTGACAGCTCCAGAGACTGGAGCCTGCTTCAGATTCTGTCTCCCTCTCTCTGCTCTTCTCCCTCATGCTCTCTCTCTCTCCCTCTCTCTCTCTCCCTCTCTATCAAAAATAAACAAACATTAATTTAAAAAACAAAAAAAGAGACATCCTTTTGTGACCCATCAAGGACATTAATTAACATTTTGGAATGTGCTCTTCCAGTGCTCCAACCCCACTTTTTAGTATTTTTTAAACACAATTGAGATTGTGTTTTATGTACAGTTTTACAGAATGTACTTGGCAGCTCCGAAATGGATTCATCTGCGTTTTCGCCACGGGCTGCAGGGAAAAGACCAGATTGCCGAGGCTTAGCTGTGGGAGAAGGAAATCTAAAAATATCCCTTTCGTTGGCCTGGCATAGGAACCCTGTGGCTCCCTGTCTTCCTCCCGGGAGAGTAAAGAATCAGCCGAGACTAAGAGTGGACCTTCTGGGGTGTGTTTGGTGTTTCCGCTCCCGGAGCACACGTCGCGCGCTCGCTGTCGAGCCCGGAGACGAGGCAGGGGCTGTCCCCGGAAGGGGCGCTGCAGCACGGCCTGGCCTGGCTGGCGAGGGGGCTGGAGCCCAGCTCCTTCCTGAGCAAGCTCGGGAGCCGGAGGGGTCTTCTGTCAGATAACCCCCTCTCCACCCAATCCCCACCCTGCTCGCAAGAGGAAAAATCTCAACCGGGAAGAGCGTTTGTAGGGATTTCCATTTCCAACAAGCTGGAGTCCTCCAGCTAAGAACAGCTAAAACCCCTGGACATCGGGTGTAATACAAACGTAAGAAGACTCTGGAAGGTGGAGAGAAGAAGGCACACAGGCTAGCACTCTTGGGGCCTGAGGAACGACAGCAGTGAGCCCCTTGGCTTGTCTTTCTGCATCAGAGACCCCAGACTTGGAGTTCAAGAGACCAGAAACTGGAAACACCAATGGGCACAGACAGAAAAGCCCCACGAGGACCGAATCTAAAATATTTAAACCTAAGAACAAGAATCTAAAGAGATTGAACCAGAGGACCAGGAAATAGGCAGCCTAGCAAGACATAGGTTGCAGACAATAACCCCTCTACACCAGCCAAATACCACAGCAAAACTGCGGTCCATGTCCACCCTTGCCGGAAGGGCCAAATGGGGAGCCTGCACTGTAGGGGGGACAGTATTCAGAGAAGCCCAAATAGGGAGCCAGGAGCCATGTGGTAATGAGGGCCTCTCAACCGGGGTCGCCATGGAGACCACACGGAGACCCGGTGCTTCTGTCCTCATCCGGTGGCAATGAGGCCACTCCCCCCCCCACGCAGTATCAGTGGAGGCCATGTGGGAAGCCATCGTGAGGCATTTCTGCTCCCCCCAACCAGTGTCTGGAACTCGCATCCCCGACCAGCAGACGTAAGAGCCCCTCCCCCCCGCCAGTGTCAACAGGGGACAAGTGGAGAACCTGGACTTTTATGCTACCTGGGAGCAATGAAGCAGCTCTGACCTCCTTCTCCTGCCAGAGGGTGTCCAAAAAAAGCCAACTACAAGAGAAGGTTTCCGTAAGACCTAGAGTCTCATAGTACCCCAGATGTCCAGGCTTCGATACTGTCGTGCCGAGAACCAAGAAAATCTCAACTCGAACGAGACAGGACAGTCAACAGACTCCAGCACTGCAATGACACAGATTTAGGACAAAGATTTTAAAGCCGCTATTACAAGAATGCTTCAACAAGCAATTGCAAGAATGCTTGAAGCAAATAATAAAGTAGAAAGTCTCAGCAAAGAAATAGAAGATTTAAAGAAGAACCAAATGACAGTTGTAGAACTGAAAAATATAATAGCCAAAATGAGACAGTCAGTGGATGAGCTTGGTAGCAGAACTGAGGACAGAGAAAGCAATCTGTGAACATGAAGATAGAAAAAGAGAGGTTGTGCAATCAAAGGAGAAAAAATGGACTGAAGAGAAGGAACAGACCATACGGAGATGGCAAATAAACATATAAAAAGATGTTTCGCATCGTTAGATATTAGGGCGATGCAAATTAAAACCACGATGAGGTATCACTACACACCTATCTGAGTGCCTAAAAAAAAAAAAGTCCCAACAACACAGGCTTGTAATGACGCTGAGAATCTAGACGACTCTGGCATTGTTGGCGGGAATGTGAAACGGAACGGCCCCTCGGAAAAGTTGGGCAGGTTCTTAAAAACATAAATGTGCAGCTGTCATAGACCTCAGCAGTGGCACCTCCGGGCATTTATTTCAGAGAAACGAGCACTTACAATTGACGTGGAAACACGTACCCGAATGTTCATAGCAGTTTTTCTTCAAGCCTGAAACCGGAAGTGACCCACACGTGCTCTGGTGGGTGACCAGTTCAACTGTATATCTACAGCACGGAAGGGTGCTTGGCGTAGGAGAGAAGCAATCGATACCCTGGGTAAATCTCCAGTGAAAGAAACCTATCCCCAGGCTCTGTACAATCTGACCCTGAGTATGTAACATTTTCAAAAAGAGAAAATGATAATGATGGAAAATAGACTTTTGGTTGGCAGGGATTAGGGAGCCTGTGGGGGAGGGGAGGCGGGAGTGGCGTGACTACAAAGAGCAGCGTGAGGGATCCTGGTGGGATTGAAACCTTTTTTTCCTTTTCTTTCTCTTTTTTTTTTTTTTTTCAATGCTTACTTATTTTTGAGAGACAGACATAGAGCAGGCAGGGGAAGGGCAGAGAGGGAGACACAGAATCCGAAGCAGGCTCCGGGCTCTGAGCTTGACATGAGACTGAAACCCACAAACCATGAGATCATGACCTGAGGCGCAGTCAGACGCTCAGCCGACTGGGCCACCGGGTGGTTGAAAGCTTCTATAGTTTGGCTGTAAGATGTCAGTGTTTTGGTTTTCATACTGTCCTGTGGTTTTGCAAGATGTTACTATTGAGGGAAACTGGGTAAATCTATACTTAGTGGATATATTTTTTTAATTTTTATTTGAGAAAGAGGGAGTGCAAGCAGGGGAGAGGGCAGCTGGAGAGAGAGAGAGAGAGAGAGAGAGAGAGAGAATCTTAAGCAGACTCCATGCTCGGAGTGGAGCCCAGCGAAGGGCTCAAACTCACGACCCTGGGATCATGACCTGAAATCAAGAGTCGGTCACTCAACCGACCGAGCCCCCCAGGAGCCCCATCTACTTAGTAGATTTCTTACAGCCACGGGTGAATCTACAATTACTTCACACTAAACAGTTTACTCACGGAGGAGGGGTACCTTTGTATACAGCAACCCAGAAAAATGCCTGTGATACAAGCAGAGGTGGCAGGGGTCGTCGACAGACTATTCGAGGGTGAAAGCAATTCCAGCGTCAGCACGCTCGTGGGGAGAGACTCAGGAAGATAGCATGCCCAGGTGCCCAGGTGGCTGACTTGGAGGGCCGGATCGACCTGTCGTTTGTCTGTCTGTCTGTCTGTCTGTCTGTCCGAATACCCGTCTCCTGCTGTTCCTGCTGGCTCCCCAGCGGGAGATATACGAAGAGAGGGCAGTTCAAGTGCGGGATGGGGGCGGCCGTGTGCTGTGCTGTGGAATTATGGGTTACGTGTCTTCTCTGTCTCTGAGTTCTAAACGTGTGCGATGATTATCTTATTTTCTTATGATGGAAGCAGTTACATGTTGTTGTTTTTTAAATTTTTTTTTTAATGTTTTATTCATTTGTGAGAGAGAGCGAGAGCGTGAGCAGGGAAGGGTCAGAGAGAGGGAGACACAGAATCCGAAGCAGGCTCCAGACTCTGAGTGAGCTGTCAGCAGAGAGCCTGACACGGGGCTCGAACCCACAAACCGCGAGATCATGACCTGAGCCGAAGTCAGACGCATAACCAACTGAGCCACCCAGGCGCCCCAGCAGTTACATGTTTAAAAAGGAAACCACACGAGCGGAGTTAAGCTCTTCTGCCAGCCGTCCTCAGGGCGCTCACGGGGTGCACTGACCTACCAGACACCTGGCAGCAGCTCTGGGTTCTAGGGACGGGAGCGGGGCCATTTGCTGGGACTGCTTTGCTGCCGGGCTTTGCTCCACGCTCCTCTGACCTCACAGGACCACGTGGTGGGGGCAGACACGCCCGTTCCAGCCTGTTTGCCATGCCCCCCCCCCCCCCCCCCCCCCGAGCAGTAGCCGGGGAGGCAGTCTCCAGCCTGGGGTGGGAGGGATGGTCACCCCCACATGTCCTGTGTTCAGCTCTGTCATATTGTGATTTGCAATTAGAAATACATATTTGGGGTGTCTGGGGGGCTCAGTGACTAAGTGTCTGACTTCAGCTCAGGTCATGATCTCACAGTTTGTGGGTTCAAGCCTCTCGTCGGGCTCTGTGCTGACAGCTCAGAGCCTGGAGCCTGCTTCGGATTCTGTGTCTCCCTCTCTGACCCTCCCCCGCTCATGTTCATGTGTGTATGTCTCTCTCTCAAAAGTAAATAAACATTAGAAAAGATTAAAAAAAAAATAAATACATATTTGGGAGTGACTGGGTGGCTCAGTTGACCAAGTGTCTGACTTCGGCTCAGGTCCTGATCTCACAGTTTGTGGGTTTGAGTCCCTCGTCGGGCTCTGTGCTGACAACTAGCTCAGAGCCTGGAGCCTGTCTTCGGATTCTGTGTCTCCTTCTCTCCCTGCCCCTCCTCTGCTCACTCTGTCTCTCAAAAATAAATAAACGTAAAAAACAAAATTAAAGAGAAGCACACATTCGGTCCCAGGCTTCCTCCCTTCCTTGCACAGAACTCCTAAAACCTGTGGGATTTCCCCAAGCGGTAAGAGGATAAAGGTGTCACATATTTGCAACAACTCCCTTCCAGCCCCACCTGAGACGGCTTCTGGAAAGCTCTTAAGGATGCGGCTGGTTGCCAAGGAGACCAAGCACGGGATGAGAGAGCTGGTACTTTGCGCCCCACCCGCCAACCCCCTGGGGGAGAGCAGACAGGGCTGGAGATGGACTTTGGTCACCAAGGTCAATGATGTAATCAACTGTGCCCTTGTGAAAAGTCCCTGGGAACCGAGAAAGATGGGCTTCCGGGAGCTTCCACGGCAGTGCATGCCTAGAGGTGGGGGCACAGTGACAGCCTTTGAGAGGGCATGGCGCTCTTGGCCCCTTCCCCTGGACCTCGCCCCGTAGCTCTGTAACACTCTTTATAGTAAACTGGTAAACGTACAGAAATGTGTCTCTGAGTTCTGTGAGCTGCCCCAGCCAATTACATTGAACCCGAGGAGAACATGGTGGGCACCTGCTCTGCAGGTGGTCGATGAGAAGCAGAGTGACACCCGGACTGTGATTGGCGTCTGCAGTGGGGGAGGGGCCGTCTCCTGAGACTGAGCCCTTGACCCGCAGGATCTGAAGCCGTCTCCAGGGAGACAGTGTCACGGCCCATTTGGACTGTAGGCCCCCAGCTGGTGGGGAACCGCCTGGCGGGGTGGGGAACACCCCTTGGGGATCCCGTCCATCCGCACGCTCGCTCTGCCCCCGTGTCACGGATGTGATACCTGCCACAGGCAAGGCCCACCTGAGACCCGCAGAGGCCTCCGTTGGGTGGACCCCACTTTGCCCAGCAGCCCTCCAAGCCCAGAAGTGGTTTTCCTCCCTTGAAAAGTTTGGTAGAGACGGAGGGTTTTTCTGCTCGCCTGTTCTTTAATCCCTTGCAGAAGCAAGGACGGCTCGCCCTCGCTTCCTTTATCGGAAGTCGATAAAGGACACGGGGGCCTGCTGGCTTGCTTGCTGTGCTGGTCACTGTCCCCAGGACCTCGCTGGCCTTTCTCTGCTAACGTGTGTCTGGATTTAGGTTATGGTTTAGTTTGTGGGGAGCAGGACCCATCGAGCTGCATTTCTGCGTTTTACACCTATTTTTAGAAAGGGCGCTATTTTTATTTTTTACTTATTTTTAAATGTTTATTTTATGTTAGAAAGAGAGGCAGAGTGTGGGCAGGGGAGGGGCAGAGAGGGGGGGAGACACAGGATCGGAAGCAGGCTCCAGGCTCCGAGCTGTCAGCACAGAGCCTGACGTGGGGCTTGAACCCACAAACCACAAGACCATGACCTGAGCCCAAGTCAGATGCCTAACCGACTGAGCCACCGAGGTGCCTGGAGAGGGCCCTATTTTTTATTATTTATTTATTTTAATTTTTTAACGTTTATTTATTTTTGATAGACAGGGAGAACATAAGCAGGAGAGAAGAGAGTGAGGGAGACACAGAATCCGAAGCAGGCTCCAGGCCCGAGCTGTCAGCACAGAGCCTGACGTGGGGCTCGAACTCACAAACCGTGGGATCATGACCTGAGCCCAAGTCAGACGCTTAACCAACTGAGCCCCCCAGGTGTCCCAAATATTAGTTTTCTTATGTTTATTTTTGAGTCAGAGAGAGACAGAGCACAAGTGGGGAAGAGGCAGAGAGAGAGGGAAACACAGAATCCAAAGCAGGCTCCAGGCTCTACGCTGTCAACACAGAGACTAATGCGGGGCTCGAACTCACTGTGAGATCATGACCTGAGCCAAAGTCGGACACGCAACCGACAGAACCACCCAGGTGCCCCGAAAGGGCACTATTCTTAAACTGATCGCCGCCAGCCCAGAATCTAACTCTGACCCCGTGTCCTTCGGATCATGTTGGGAAAAGGTCCCAGAGCCCGGAAGCCTGACAAGGAAGTGAGGCAGCCCCGGGCTGTTCCCTGGGTGGCCACATTCACCCAAGAACTTCAAGGTTTTTTCCGCAGGCCGTTCTTGGCACAGGCAGTTCTGTAGAGGTGGGAGTGGGGGGTGTAGAAGCACAGCCCCCACCGTTCTGGATTGCAGCTGGAGGCCTGGGGGGCACCTGGCCTGGCCCAAGGTCGCCGAGAGGCCCCTGAAGGCACTGGCATGCAGAGCCTGGGCCGCGGCTGCCAGCTCCCTGCTCCCGCCGGGTATCGGGTTACCAGACTCGGAGCAGGGTTGGACGGCCGCGGCTGTCCCCCCTGCCCCACGTGTTAAGGAGAAGACTGGACTTTATACCTTCAGAGACACAACAGAACAAGAGCCAGAGCCCCCGCCGTCCCCAGAGGGCTCCAGGGAGGGGGCACGGTGCCAGTGCCCAGCCCCTGGGTGGCCTGCAGCGCTGGGTCCCTGCCCGCAGCGCTGTTTGTTGTGGGGGTTGCCAGGCCACACTCAGGCAGAGGGAGGCCCCGGGACAGGTGCTCCAGCCCAGTGATCCCCCGGCCTGGCCGGGCCAGCAGTGGCACCTTCTCCAGTTACTCTTCAGGGGCCTGGAGGCTGGACTTGTCATCGTGTCCGTGCCTGGGCACCCTCACGGTACCAGGAGACCTCTGAGTCCCCAGAGATGCCCCCTCCAGGAGCACCGAGCCGTACTCAGCGCTCAGTACTCATGCATACTGCTTTCTCATCCCCCTGGGACACTAAACGTTTCACGCCGGCCACCTTCGCAGGGCCTCTGCCCACTTGCCTCCGGTTTTCCCAAAATCGACTCTATGTCGTTGGCTTGGGCGACATGTCGCTGTGGCTCAGGGCTGTGGAGCGAGCTGGGACCAGCTCACGCGTCTCTTCTCCACTCCGTGCGGCCGAATCACGTCGGCGGCTTGGCCCTGGCCGTGCCGGAAGTACTTACACCGTGGCCATCTGCAAACACACCAACCAGGCTTTACTCACACCGCCTGAGGGAGCTAGTTTACTGGCACACCTCTAGCTCCGGGGGACTTGTGCGCGGAGCGAGTGGCATCCCCACAGAGACTTGGCCAGGTCGCCGTGAGGCTGTCAGGCTGAGAGGCGGGTGGGCCGCTGAGCCGGGTACCTAGACAGCAGACACTGGGGGTCTCCGGGCCTGGAGGCCGTCCGTCGTGGGCACCCAGACTCCTGTTGGCTTTCCCCAGGTGGCCCCACCTTGTCAGAAGCAGGGCCCCTACCTCCCAAGGTCAGGCGCCCCGTTTCTTTGTGCACCAGCACTCCAGGCCACACACCTGTATCCCCAGCCCAGTGAGGGGGGTCCCACAGTGAGGGGTGCAGGGGAGGGGCGGGGAAGGGGCAGTTGCCTGGGGTTCAGGATCTCAGGGCCGGGGCTTCCGCCCGGTCCCAGGGTCCCAGGGGGTGTGAAGGATGCCGGGCAGGGAAAGACCAGGGAGGGTGATGTTGGTGGAGAATGGGGGGTTCCCAGTACGTTTTATCTGTTCGTTCTTTTAAATGTTTATTAACATTTGGGGCGCCTGCGGGGCCCAGTCAGTTAAGCGTCTGACCTCGGCTCAGGCCATGATCTTGCGACTCATGAGTTCAACCCTCGAATCAGGCTCTGTGCTGACAGCTCGGAACCTGGAACCTGCTTCAGATTCGGTGTCTCCCTCTCTCCCTGCCCCTCCCCCACTCACTCTGTCTCTCTCTGACTCAAAAATAAATAAACATAAAAAAAACTAATATTTGGGACACCTGGGTGGCTCAGTCAGTTAAGTGTCTGACTTGGGCACAGGTCATGATCCCACGGTTTGTGAGTTTGAGCCCCATGTCAGGCTCAGTGCTGACAGCTCAGAGCCCGGAGCCTGCTTCAGATTCTGTGTCTCCCTCTCTCTCTTCTCTCCTGCTTATGTTCTCCCTGTCTATCAAAAATAAATAAACATTTAAAATTTTAAATAAATAATAAAAATAGGGCCCTCTCCAGGCGCCTCGGTGGCTCAGTTGGTTAGGCATCGACTTGGGCTCAGGTCATGGTCTTGCGGTTTGTGGGTTCAAGCCCCATGTCAGGCTCTGTGCTGACAGCTTGGAGCCTGGAGCCTGCTTCCGATTCTGTCTCCCTTAAAAATAAATGTTTTTAAAATTTATTTTGTTAGCTGAAAATATTTTTTAATTTTTGATTTAATTAATTTTAAAACTTTACATCCAAGTTAGTTAGCGTACGGCGCAACAGTGATTCCAGGAGTGGGCTCCTTCATGCCCCTCACCCGTTTGGCCCCGGGTCTGGGGGAGAGGGGAGAGGACAGTCCGCTGGGGTATGGCCAAAGTCAGAGGTTTTATCCCAGGAGCAGCCAGGCTTAAAAAAATGTTTTAATTGAGATTATAATTCACACACCATGAAATTCGCTTTAAAGTGTGTGATTTCAGGGTTTTGGGTTTTAGAATATTCACAAAGTTGTGCAATGATCACCACTATCTAATTCCAGAATATTTCCATCACCCCACAAAGAAGCCCTGTACCCACTGGCACTTTCTTCTCATCCCCCTGGGACCCCAGCCCCCGGCAGCCACCAGTCTACTGCAGCCCCTGTGCATTTGCCTGGTGCAGACATTTCGGGTAAACTAATCACACAGCGCTTGTCCAATTGTGACTGACTTTTTTATTATTTTGTTAAATTTTATTATTATTATTTTTATCTTTATTTTTGAGAGAGAGGAGAGAGACAGACCACAAGCTGGGGAGGGTCAGAGAGAGAGGGAGACACAGAATCCAAAGCAGGCTCCAGGCTCTGAGCTGTCAGCACAGAGCCTGACTCAGGGCTTGAACTCACAAACCTCGAGTTCGTGACCTGAGCTGAAGTCGGATGCTAAACTGGCTGAGCCACTCAGGTGCCCCGTGACTGGCTTTTTTAGTTAGCAGAATGTGTTCCAAGTTCATCCATGTTGGAGCATGGATCAGTACTTTGTCTTTTTTTTTTTTTAAGTTTTATTTTTGTTTATTTTTGAGAAAGACACAAAAGGCAGGCGGGGGAGGGGCAGAGAGCGAGGAAGACAGAATCCCAAGCAGGCTCCACGCTGTCTGCACAGAGCCCGACGCAGGGCTCGAACTCACGAACCATGAGATCATGATCTGAGCCAGAGTCGGCCGCTTTAACCGACTGAGCCACCCGGGCGCCCCTGACTTCAGGTGTCCTCTGGCTGCTTTGTTGGGTAAGATGACGGCGGCAAGGGTGGGGGGAGGGCAGAAGCGGGCGGACCAGCCAGGAGGCTGCCGCAGTGGTCCCACCGAGAGGTCGTGGTCGCTCGCACAAGGCAGGATGGGCACGGTGTGGAGAAGCACTCCGTGTGACATCCGTACTGTGTGACATCCGTTCTCCTGGGCTCCCTGATGCGTGCATAACACATACTTCATTACTTTGTACACTAAGTGTGAGACCAGCGATCCTGCCGCCCCCCCAGCACCCGGCTGTCCGTGTCAACTCTAAGGCGCCACCTTCCCCGTTCGCAGCAGCACGGGTGTGGCGCACGCTTGCCCTGCTGTGTATTTAACGGTCCCCACGTTGGTAGACGTTGCTTTTTCTAGCGTTCCACAATTTTAAACAGTGTTGCAATGAAAATGCCTATGCAGACATATGTGTGTGTGTTTTTAAAAATAAACTTTGTATTTTGGAGTAAGTTCATCGTTACAGAAAAGTTACCAAGACGGCAGAGCGCTCCCGTCTGCTCCCGTCTGCTCTTCCCTGGTTAACATCTCATGTTTCCACAGCCCGCTTGTCACAACTAACGACGGACATTGGTAACATTGATTGGTTCATTTTATATTAAACTCTAAACCTTATATGGATTTTACCACACACATATTTTTGTATATTCATTTAATTGTTTATCTTTTTAATGTTTATTTTATTTATTTTAAGAGAGAAAGCACGAGCTGGGGAGGGGCAGAGAGAGAGGGAGAGAGAGAATCCCAGGCCAGCTCTGTACCGTCAGCGCGGAGCCTGACTCGGGGCTCGATCTCATGAACAGAGAGATGATGACCTGAGGTGACATCAAGAGCCAGATGCTTAACTGACTGAGCCCCCCAGGAGCCCTGGCTGTTTCTTTAAAATACATTCCCCGAAGTAGACTTGTTGGGTCAGAGGAAACATCTAGAGGCTCAAAGCTGGAGCTCCCGCTCCCAGTTATGCCGCGGTGAGAAGCTTCCCCACACCCCGCCCAGAACACAGAGGATTCCCCATTCTCGAATGGGGTTCCTGTCCCTGAGGCCGTTCGAAGCCTAGGAAATGAGAGGGCACCCTCGAAGCCTCCGGGCACGTGGGCCCCGAGCCTGCAGCACAGCGCCGCTGTGCCCCGCGGTCACCATGTGTGCCTGTCCGTGAACACGCCAGGCTCAGGCTGTGCCGCCCCAGTGCCCAGCGCCTCGAGAGCCGTGGCTGCGGCTGGCGAAGAGCGGGTGCTCAGAACCCCAGGGCCGGCTCCTCGCGCTGCCTCTGTGAGCTGTGTCCCTGTGGGTTCTCTGTGCGTGTGACTGCATCCCCGTGTGTACTCTCTGTTTGTGATTACATCCCCGTGCGTTCCCTGTGTGTGTGCATGTGTCAAACCTGCAAGACAGGCAGATGAGACCCGCCTGTCAAAATATTTGTAGTCACACGGAATAAGAAGTCATTTGTGACACATGGCTCTTGACACACAGCTGCAGCAAACAGGCTCGCTGGAAAGTGGGAGTCGGAAACGTCTTCCTGTAGGAAGACGCACACGGGACTCATTTGCTCCCCGTGAGCGGGGCCCTTGAGGAGGGCACCTTGGTTCCCTGAGCCTCACACACAGGGAGCCTGGCTCATAAGACTGATGGGGGCTCATCGTTGGCTGTACACTTCAGAACGGGTGGTGCCTCGGGACCGTGCAGAATCAGAGGCAGGGGCACCGTTCCTAAGGCTCCAAGTTCACGGGGACCAACCCCGGCACCTGTGCTGTCCCAAGGGCACAACCAAAATCCTGAGGAGTCTGGACCAAAGGAGGGGAGAGGCCACGTTCCGCTGAGCCCCTGAATGGCCCCAGGGGACACAGCCTGTGGGGCGAACCTGCGGGAGGAGGCGGAGGATGTGGGGAGACGGGGGGGTGCAGGGCGGGAATGGAAGGCAGGCAGGGGAAGGGGGTGCAGGCAGAGGTGCAGAGCCGGGAAGCAGGGGCCTGTCGTCTTGAAGAACAAAGGATAGATTCCAGGGTTTGACCTGCCAGGGCCACACGTCTCCTCCTGGTCCCGAAGCATGGGGTCGCTCACAGGGCATCTGGTCTAACTCTGTCACAGGCCGCGGGGGGGAGGGGGGAGGGTTGGCCCAGGCCCGCCGCTCTCCTTCTCCGTGCCCCCCCGGGAGACCCACACAGGCCGTTAGCCCAGCCGTGGGTGCTTCCCCCACCTCTGCCTCCTTGCCCATCATGAGACACCTCCAACCCGGGGGGCAGGCTCCAAACAGAGCCCTTCGGAAGTTTCAGCAGAAACAGAAGAAGCGCGTGGCATCAGCCCACCCATATCGGGCCGTCACAAAGGGAAAGCAGGGAGTGAGCGGTGGAGGATTCTGGTCGATTCAACCTCAGCGAGGTGGTCAAGCTTAAGGGCCTTGCAGGGAGACCTTACGTGCTCCCGATGACGCACGGAGAGGGGCGCCTCAGCCCTGTGTCCTTCCCCGTGACCCACGGGCAACGTCAGAAGTCACCGTGTGGAGGAAGGAGTCGAAGGCGGGGACTTGAGCGGACCCTCATGCACGTGTGTTCATCGCACCATCGCTCACCGTGGGCGAAAGGCGGAAACGGCCCAAGTGTCCGTCCGTCAGTGGGTGTGGGGATAAACAAAACGTGGTCTTTCCGTCCGATGGAATGTTACTCCGTGGATGAACCCGGAACGCATCGCGCCGGGTGAAATAACCAGGCAGATAACTATGGTATCATTCCACCCATGTGACAGATACGCAGACCAGGCAAATTCGTACACACGGAAAGTAGACTGGCGGCTGCCGGGGGCCGGGGGGAGGGCAGATGGGATGTTCTTGCTTAACGGGGACAGAGTTTGTGTTTGGGGTGACGGGAAGGCTTTGGGACTAGTTAGTGGTGATGGTGGCACGGCATTGGGAATGTAACGAATCCCACTGGGCACTTAAAGGGGATTAAAATGGCAGGGCGCCTGGGTGGCTCCATCGGTCAAGCATCCGACTCTTGATTTCGGCTCAGGTCATGATCTCACGGTTTGTGGGTTCAAGCCCCGAGTTGGGCTCTGTGCTGACGGTGTGAAGCCTGCTTGGGATTCTCTCCCTCACTCTCTCTGCCCCTCCCCTGCTTGCTGTCTGTCTCTTTCAAACATTTTTTTAAAGACTAAAATGGGACATTTTATGTTCCCTGTATTTTACCACAATTTAGAAAAATTAATAATGGGATACGTCACACGCCATTGATTTGTACAAGTTAAGTAGGTGCGGTATATGGTATGTGAATATCTCAACGGATCTGTTAAAAACAAACACATTGAGGGACATTCTAGAAAATGGTCCCTGTTCCCTCCAAGGACGGCCACGTCTCCGCCCTCCCTTCCCTCTGCTCAGACGCGTCAGGCAGCTCCGGCTGCCAGAACAAAACACCACAGACGGGCTCAGACACTGGGAGTTTATTTTCTCCCGGTTCTGGAGGCTGGACTTCCAAGATCAAGGTGTTGGCGCCTGTGGGACAGATGATTAATTACCACGGGGCTGGCTCTTGTGCCCCCCTCCTCCCTGTGTCCCTGACCCTTCGTCCCGCTCTGGGAGGGACGGGGGCCATGTCTCCTTCCTCCACACCTGGCTTCTGGGGGCGTTGTGTGCATGGAGGAGTGCGTACAGTTCTCCCAGAAGGAGTCCGTCTTCCATCCTGGGCGCGGTGGCGTGTGAGCCGGAGTGCCGAGGGGTCGGGACGGAAGGGGTGGGGACCCCGGGCAAGGACCCCGGGCCCACCGACAGGTCTGCGCCCCTGGGGTGTTCGCAGTGTCAGCCATCGGTAGTCCGTGACCCTGAGGCACGGGCCGAAGGGAAACGCGATCTCACTGCCCTGGTCAGTTCTCTGTGGCACTCAGGCCTGGTTCTGAATCGCTTTGTTCTCTGAACACCCAGGGTTTTGATTATTAGCTGTCGAGGATGACTTCATGTGGAGATTTTACTGCCTCATGGCGTGCACGCATATTTTAAAAAGGAAAAAAAAAACTGGCAGGACTAGAGTAAAAATACAGCTTTCCCAGAAATATATTAAAAGAGAAAAAAAAACCATTAAGAACTCAGAAAAACATAAAGCACTAGTGTGAAGTGCGAGGTAGCAAGGGAATTCGGGAAGCAGGCTTGGGCCGCAGCAGTTCGGCCGGACCTCGCTCCATATCCTGGCCCCACCCCCCGGGGTCCCCTCCGCAGCCTGTCCCCAGGCCTTAGAAGCACAGGGCACAGGGGGCGTAGGCACACACAGCCCTTTTCCCTCGCTGAGCCCCAGGGCGGGGGCCCAGATGGAGCCCCCGTGGTCAGTGTCCACCTAGCCAGGGAGACCCCGCCACCCTCGCTCCCTCCTGCCTCAGCCAGTGGTCTCCAGGCTTTGCCTCCGCCCCATCTGGCCTGTGCTCCTGTCAAGGTGACTTGGCCGTTTGTCACTCAGCTCGCCGGTGCGTTGCCGCATTCACACAGCAACCTCGAAAGGACATGAAGCGGAGCCCGCACGTGCTTTCTGAGGTTGGGGGGAGTGAGAACAGTGCTCACCGAGCACTCACCCGGGTTAGGCCTGATGCCCACTCATTTGATCGCTAAGAGGAAGTAGGTGGCATTATCATCCCCGCTCTAGAGCTGAGGAGTAAGGCCCAGAGAGGTGCCACTGCCCAGGTCTGGGGTTGACTCGGAGCTCGACCGGGTGTGCCCGCTGCTCCCCAGCACGTGCTCCCGGCCGCCAGGTCCTGCACCGAGGAGACCAAGGCCACACGGCTCGCCCGAGCTCCAGCCAGCCAGACACGGGCTGTCCCTGGACCCATGCCAGCCTCCCGGGCACAGAGGGCGTGCCCGTCCACAGCCCACCCGTGCAGCCTGTGCCCCCGGCTGACCTTTCCTCTGAAGCAGGCACCCCCTGGAATGGGCCCACCCTGCGGTTTTATTGATCCAAAGAAAAAACTTAATTAGGTTCATAAACTGTCACACTTGACACTCTCCAGAGGGCCTGCCTCCGGTTCCCAGGGCCCCCGGGGAGGCGGAGGCCCTGAGGCGGGCGGCACCAGGCTTGCCTATATCTGCCCCTCACCCCACCTTTGGCAGAGGAGGCCAGGTGGCCCTGCCTCCCCCACCTCGGAACATGGCGCTGCCTCCCCCCATCCCTCCCGCCCCCCACACGTGTGCTCACGCCCGCACACACCTCATCCGATTCTCTGCAGACAGCACGTCCTCTCTCCACGCCCCTTTCATGCTGTTGTCAGCTATTCTGACCCCCGTGAGATGATTCGTTCATGTGTGTGTGTGTGTGTGTGTCCCCGCCCCCAGGTCCGCCGGGCTGCCAGCCCCCTGAGGTGACACCACACCGTCACTGTCACCACTGCCCCCAGCACTGCCCAGACAGGGCATCTGGCTGAGGCACACTCATGCCTCCAGGAATCGGTGGCTTGGGCCATTTGTCTTCTGCCCCTGCCGCCCTTTCTGGAGGCTGCCTGAACCCTCCTCGGTGCCCGGCCTCCAGCGGGCACTCGCTCTTGGCTTGCACGCTTCGGTTTTGGCCTTTGGAAAAAGAGCCTTTTGTATCATTTATCTTTGGCTGCACCCACATCAGGCTGCTTGGAGGGCCCCTCCGAGGCCCAGGGAGGTTTCTAGTAAAGAGGATTCCATTGACCAGGGATCTCCCAGGCGAGGAATCTGGGGAAAGCTGGCGGCTTCAGCCTAATGGGCCGAGCGCCCCGGCGCCGAGCGCGTGCTCCCGAAGCCCTCCCAGACGCAGGCGTTGGGTCTCCACCTCTTCTAGACAGGTCTTCCCAGTGCTTCCCCTGCGCACACGTGTGTCCTAACTGGCTGTGCGTGACCGCAGGATCCGTCTTCCTGGGGGCATCGCGAGGCACCAGGGTTTGGGGGGCGTTCGGCAGAAGGTGCTCCCGCCCGGGGCAGCCCCCCCCACCATGGGGCAGGCGAATGTGAGTCACTCCCGCCTCTGGCTGGAAACAGCTACTGGAAAGGTGGAAGAATCACAGCGCCGAAGGTCTCCCAGTTTCCCTCACCCGTGTCCATGCGACATGGCCCCAGCACGGAAAAAAGCACATAGGACCTATTGATTGAGAGGCCTGGCCGGCCTCTTGGAAACGAGCCTTTCAGGCTTGGCCAGGAAGGCAGCCGGCGTTACGGCGTTTCAATGTATGGCCGTCCTACGCCGCGCATTCCAGCCTCCCACTGATGGACGTGTAGGTGGTTTCCAATTTTTGCAAGATGATAAATCATGCTGCGGTGAACGGTGCTGGCATATGCCTTCCTGTGCAAGTGTGCAAGGCTTTCTTTAGTGTTCCCTCCCCGTTGCTGGGTCATAAGCATCACCCTGGAGAGCTGGTTAAATATACAGATGACCAGGTCTGTCCCGGCAGGTCTGACCGGGCGGCCGAGAATCCTAGATTTCCTTCAACAATACACGTCGGTGATTCCTGCTATCGGGGAGGGCTGGGAAGCCCTGACTCAGCAGGCTCGGAGCCACGACGGGCTTTCACAGTTTACCAGTTACACGCTGCCCATCGCGCCTGGGTGGCCGTGCCCATTTCTGTCCCCTCCAGCAGTGGGAGAGAATCCTGTGTTCCCACATCCTCGCCAGTTCCTGGTACTGTTACATTTGTAAAAAGCTTTTCCAAATCTGGAGGCTGTATAATAATATCTCATTTTAATATAAACTGCCTTCCCTGTACTTTGTGTGGGTTGAGCTCTTTTTCAAATGTTTAATGGCCTGTCAAGTTTCCTTTTGTGGATTAGCTATTCATATCCTTTGTATACTTTACTATGCAATGCTTGTCATCTTTAAAATTATAGTTGACCCTTGAAAAACCCAGGGTTGAACTGCGTGGGTCTGCTTATATGTGGATTTTTTATTTTTATTTTTTTTAAAGCTTGTTTAAAATTTTTCTTTTTTTAATGTTTTTTTTAAATTTATTTTTGAGAGACAGAGACACAATACCAGCAGGGGAGGGTCAGAGAGAGAGGGAGACACAGAATCTGAAGCAGGCTCCAGGCTCTGAGCTGTCAGCACAGAGCCCGACACGGGGCTCGAACCCATGAACCGTGAGATCATGACCTGAGCCAAAGCCGGACACTCAACCGACTGAGCCATCCAGATGCCCATATGTGGAATTTTTAGAGCACAGTAGTGTAAATGTAGTTTCTCTTCCTTAGTATTTTCTATTCTCCAACTTACTTTATTGTAAGGATACAAGATATAACATATTAAAAACGAATTAATCACCTGTTTATGGTATCAGTAAGGCTTCCAGTCAACAGTAGGCTATTTGGGGGGAGTCACAAGTTATACATGGGTTTTTGACTGCGGCGGGGTCTTAACTGCCCCCCCTTCCTCCCCTGGATCCCCGGTCAAGAGTCACCTGCAGTTTCTAACAGTTCTTAATAGAATCTACTCCTGCTTCTTCGTCGGTTATTTGTGTTGCAAATATTTACTCCCAGTCTGTGGTTTGTATCTTTCCTTAGTTTATGGAGTCTTGTTGAATGAAAATTTTGAGTTGAAATATGGTAAGATTTATTAATCACCTTGTTACGGTTTATGTGTCCTGTATGTTGTCCAAGACATTCCTTCCCCTCCCCATAGTTACAAAGATATTCTTCTACCTTCTCCTCCGGCACTTTTAAAGTTTTACTTTGCTCCTTCGGGTTCTACATCTACTTGACTTTGACTTGGGTGCATGGCATGAGGCAGGGATCGAATTTCATTTTCTAGAACCAGCCGCTGTTCACACACTGATTTTCGGTAGCCCACCCTTTCCCCGCTGACTTGGAACGTCACTTCTGTCCTGTGTCCGTTCTCCATCTTTGCTCTTTACTCTTACCAGTCTCTTTAAATGTGTTTAAAAAAAAAAAAAACAGCTCAGGGCACCTAGGGGGTTCAGTTGGGTAAGCCTCCAACTTTGGCTTAGGTCCTGATCTTGTAGTTTTTGAGTTCGAGCCCCGCGTCAGGCTCTGTGCTGACAGCTCAGAGCCTGGAGCCTGTTTTAGATTCTGTATCTCCCTCTCAGCCCCTTCCCCACTCATGCTCTGTCTCTCTCTCTCTCTCTCTCTCTCTCAAAAAAAAAAGTTAACGTTAAATAAAACAGCTTTATTGAGGTAGAATCTATAGCCATTTATCTATTTAAAGGACACAATTCAATGATTGTATATACACACGCATCCCCATCAGTCAATTCTAGAACATCTGCGTCACCTCTAAAAGAACTGTGTGCCACTGTCCCCATCTCCCCAGCCCAAAGCAACCACGAATGTACTTTCTGTCCTTAGAGGTGTCCATAGTCATACATTTCCCTATTTCATACATTTCATATGAACGGACCAATGTGAAACATGGTCTTTTTTTACTGGCTTCTTCCACTCGGGTATATACCCAGGAGTGGACTTGGTGGGTCAGGCGGTAACTAATTTAACCCTTTGAGGAACTGCCGGTCTGTGTTCCGAAGCAGCCATCCCAGCAGCAGGTGCACGAGGCCTCAGACTGCTCTGCATCGTCTCCTGCGTTGTTATGATCTGACATTCTGACTTCCCTCGGTGGGTGGCAAAGTGGCATCGTTGTGGTTTTGCCTTGCATTTCTCTTCCCTTTGACAAATCTGAAGCCGTGAAGATTTACCCCTATGTTCTCTTCTAAGGAGTTTCTATTTTTAGTTCTTCCACGTAGAACCGCCTTGAGTTCATTTTTGCCGACGGTGTGAGGTAAGGGTCCAGTCTTGTTCCTTCACGTGTGGCTATTCCGTTGTCTCTGCACAGGCAGCAAAGAGGCTACAGCCCTCTTGTGGGCCTCCACCTCGCTAATACTAATCTTAATGACTCAAAAAATTTTGATGGCCAGTCTCTCTGCCCCTTCCCTGCTCGTGCTCTCTTTCTCTCTGTCTCTCAAAAAATAAATGAGAAAAAATTCTAAAAACAATTCTTGCCTATGTCTGCAAAGGCCTCCCTGGTGGCTGCTCGCCCCTCAGGACCTGCTGTGACAGTTTGCAGGGGACAAGCCTGCCTTCCCAGGAGGGGGACATGCATGCCAGTGCCTCCCTTGTCCCCTGTGGGGGCCCAGGGGCGGGCCCACGCGTTGCCGTGTGCTCTGGGAGCCGAGGAGGGAAGAGCAAAGAGTGGGGAAAACCAGATGCTCCTTTTCTTGACGAGCTGCACTGCCAGCAAAGGGCGGCTATTTATAACCAGGGGCTGCGTCCATAAATCCCAGCTTTCCCCAGCAGCGCGGCTGACATTGACTCCGAAACTATCCCACAGTGGCTTCTGCCTGCGCAGGCCCTGGTCTGGGGCCGGGGGGCGCACAGCAGCCTCTGGGTCGGGTGGGCAGGAGGAGTGTCCGCCGTGCTCCCAGGGGCTGCGCAGCGCCGCCTGGCAGGTGGAACCGTGGGCGGCTCGGGGCTCAGACGCGGCGCCTCGTCGCTGGCCTGCCCGCCTGCTCAGTGCATCACGGGCCCTCACTTTTCACCTGCTCCCTTCACGGAAGCTCCCACTGCTGGACTGAGCTGTGCCCACCATTCTGGCCTCAACACTGCCTCTGAAGATGGAGGCCACGCAGCCATTGAGACTTGACTTTGAACACGTGGGCCGGGCTCCATCATGGAGCTGCTCTGGCACAGGACACAGCCCCCGTGCCCCCGGGCAGGACCGCAGACCAGAGGAGGTGCGGGCAGCAGCCCCGAGGGCCCAGCGTGACCGCTCTGTCCGGGGCCTGAGCAGCCGAGAGGCGCGAGACGGCCGGTTTGTGGGAGGACCTGCTCCCTGGGGGTCACCCCCCAGCAAGTTCACTGCCAGTCTGGGACTGGCCCCTCAGTTCCCACGTGCTGGCAGTTCCCCTTCCATCTGGGCAGACCTGTTGGCGACACAGATGCTTCCCACCACCCCGCAAGGCAGCCCAGGCCACAGCCTGGGGAGCCGGGGCCGGGCTCTCGGTGCACGTGGGGCCCCTGGGGCCGCAGCCCCTTGAGGCGCAGGCCCCCCACGTGCATAGACCCTCCAGCCCCCGGCTTGGCCTTGAATGGGTTCATTATCCCCGGCCCTGCCCCGGCATGCCTGGCCGCCAGTTTCTTCACGCTTGTGGTGCTCGGAAGCCGGCCGCTGCCAAATCCAGTTGTTTGGCTTAATGTTTCAAGGCCAAGTCCTTTCAGGAAAGCTCTCTCCACCCCTGCCCGCCCCCTTAGAGAAATAGATGTGCAATTGATTGGCTTCACCAGGGTTTTAATCCATCGCTCTCTGCAAAGAATAGGGTGAACGGCGCATTCACTGGTTCACGGAACCTTCTCCATCTCTCCTTCCAAGTGCACACGGAATGGAAGACTCAGGGTCATGAGCATTTCGAGGTGGAGGCGGGGGTGGGGGGTGCTGCGGAGTAGGCCCTGGCCGAGGTCTCTGCAAAGGAAAGTGCTGTGGGCTGCCAGGGAGTGACGGCGCCCATGGGTGGCCACAGGGAGATGCTGAAACCTTCCACACAGGGTTCGCCGCGGCTGGACATCTCTGTTGGCGCTCCTTTGTGCCTGTGATATTTTAAAAGGGCCAGTTTCATTAATAATCCATCTCTGTATTTAAACGCCCACCTCTTCCCCACAGTGGGAGGGGCAGCGCCACACTGGCTCTGGGCTTGGCCTTTCCTGGTGTGAAGGCATGACGGGCACACTGTCAGGGGCCTTTCTGGAGCTCTGAAGGCACCATCAGAGCCAAGAGAACTTTTCCTGGCTCAAAACTCTGTGTCTGTCTGTCCCATTTGTCCAGAGCTTCCCTACACCTGCTGGGGGGTGGCCATGGGCCGTGGGGGTGGGGGGGCGACCCAGCAGAGGTGCCCAGTGGCACACAGATGAGGGAAGGGGGGAGACGCTGGACCCGGAGATGGAGTGGGGCCACAGCCCAGCACCGCCACTTGCCTGCTCTGGGACCAGGGGAGCTTGCGCCCCCTTTCCTGACCCTGCTTCCTCATCCATAAGACAAAGCTCGGTCAGAACTGTACAAATTGCGGACAGAATCGGTCCGTGGCGTGGGCTGTGGTCCGTCACGCCAGGGAAGGGACTGTGGTTTTAGCACCCACTGTCACGTGTCTCTCAGAAGGAAGCCGGATGCCGGCCCCAGACAGAAAAGGTCTCGCCCGTCCATCATTCTTTCAGGAAATTTCTACCCGAAGGCTTGAGGCATCCGTGTCTCCGCAGCTCTCTGTGCAGGGAGCACAGAGCAGCCTCCAGGGTGTGTGTGTGTGTGGGGGGGGGGGGGGTACTTCGCAGGACACGGCCAGGAGGAGGGCAAGGTGGGGGTTTAGTTCAGTGCTGTTTTGGGGGTTCGGCCTTGTTAGTGAAAGAGGCCTGTGGCAGGAGGCACCCATGGCTGACCGTCAGTGAACATCACGTTCATATCCCAGCCAAGAGCACGTCCTGAGCGTGCAGTCGAGGCAAGAGGTGAGGGAGAGAAGACAAGCCCCTGTGCCCCAGGGGGAGGAGGCTGTGCCACCCCCAGGGCCCCATGCGGGGAGGCAGGGCTTCTGGATGGGAGCCTGACTCCCCAGGCTCCTCTGGAAGGCCAGGGCTCCACGCAGCACAAGTGGGCAATGTCAGCTCTGGGACAAAGTCTGGTGTGGAAACTGAGGCCCAGAGAGGGAAAGGGACTTGGCCGACACGCACACAGCCAGGCTTCGGCACCGTGCCGTCTCCCGTGATCTGCCAGCCCGCAGACGGTCTGCATCCGGGAGCCGGGGGCCCTCCACCCAGGCTGCTCCTTCCACGCACCTGGGGAGATCAGACCACCCAGCCCCCAGGCTGGACCCCTGACCAACCAAGTGAAAATAATCTCCGGGGGAGGGTTCAGCGGTCAGCATTTCAAGTCAGTCTTTTCAAAGAACCGGCTGCTCGTTTCACTGATATTCTCCGTCGTCTTCCTGTTTTCAGTTCCTCACTTTCCGCTCTGATCTTTTATTATTTCCTTCCCCTGTTTGTCTTCGGTTTATTTTGCTCTTCTTTTTCTAGTTTCTTAAGGTGGGAGCATAGATGACGTATCTGAGCCTTTGCTGTCTAATAGCGAAAACATCCAGTGCTACACATTTCCCTCTGGGTCCAGCTTTAGCAGCACCCAGCACTCTTGATACGAGGAGGCGGTTCTCAGCTCCCCGGGGTGATCTCCCTGAGCAGCTGGGGTTGGAAACCCGCCTCCACTTTCCAGGGTGCTGAGGAGGAAATTGGGCTTTGTTGTGGGGCCATCTGCCCTCCTCCTCCTTCTCCCACCTCGTAACACACGCTGCACAAGTTAATCCTCAAGTTCACTTGGAAAACAAGTAAATAAGGCAGCTCTGGGGGCAGGGGAGGGGGTGAGAAGAGACAGGACAGGCCTTACCTGGTGTTAAGCGGAGCACGGAGCCTCAGCTGTGGGCACAGGATGGAACAGCGTGGTCCTGGCACGCACCTGGGCCGAGGGGCTAGTAGGGCCGGCATTCCTGCGTCTGGTGCCCAGGATGGCCTCCTGGGCCCCACTTCCTGCCTTGGGGCCCCTGAGGCGGCTCAGCCAGTTACATGTCCGACTCTTGGTTTCGGCTCAGGTCATGATCTCGCAGTTTGTGAGTGTGAGCCCTGCGCTGGGCTCTGTGTTGGTAGCATGGAATCTGCTGCGGATTCTCTGTCTCTCTCTCTGCTCCTCCCCTGGCTTGAGCTCTTTCTCAAAATAAATAAATAAAGACTAAAAAAAGAAAAAATACACTGCACCTCGGGTGCGAGCCCTGAAGGTCACTGGTGGACACTGAAAGTGAAAGGCCACGTGGCAGAAATTGTGTCACGGGGCCAGTCCCAGAACGTGGGGAGAGCCCTGACCCAGAACCCGGAGCTGGTAAGGCTGCGGTTCCCCCTCCAGACCTGTTTCCCCACTTGCAAAGAAGACAGCGCCCCCTTGCGGATCACCGAGCAAACGCACCAGGAGGCCCCCGCCGTCCCCACCCACAGCCAGTGCTGCTGGAGGCCACAGGGCGGGCTTGCATGGGCCAGTTTATGGCTTCCCAGCAAATCGCGGGATGGGATTCGGGTCCGAAGAAAATCGGAGCAGCGCTGAGCTGTCCTGGGGGAGCAGCGCGTCTGCCTGGAGATGAAACTGACGAAAACAAGATCCGTCTAGGACTGGCCCGGGCACGGCGGCCCGCCAGGGGCTGCGGCAGCTTGGATGGGGTCCCCGCACGCACAATCGGCCCGCTGTGGGACAGGCCGCCCCGGCAGGCTGGCGTCCCCAAGGGCTGGCACAAACGGCCCCCTCCCTGGGCAGCTTTGACTGTTTATGAGGTGCCGTCTGGACTATGATGAATGAGGTGGCCTCAGACAGCTTTTTGGGGAACCTGGCCGGGGCGGAAGGTGCTAAGTAAATATGGGGGAGGGGCACTGGCCTCCCTGCTGGCTCACTCTAGGCTCTCCATTTTTGTGCCTCAGTTTCCCCATCTGTATGGAGGAATGGATGAAGAGGGCCCCCACCCCAGGCCCCAGCCCCCTGTTGTAAGTACAGGCAGGAGAGAGACGGTCCTGGGAAGCAGGGAGCCCAGGGTCCCCTTTCTGCTCAGGCCTCTGCCATGTGGGTGGCAGGCAGGCAGCCTGGGCGCCCAGAGCTCAGCTCTCTGCGAGGACACACTCGCCTCACTTTGGGTGCAGCCTGGCAGGACTGCATTGGGCCGGCATCTGCCCCTTCTTGGGCCTCCGTTTCCTCAACTGAGAAATGAGGGGCTGTGCCCTGAACTCCTTCCAGCTTTTGGTTTTGGGGCTCGTTTGCTTTTCCCTTGGTTGTGTTTCATCCAGCAGTTTCAGGGAAGGTGCTGGTGCTGGAGTCAGAACCGGGATCCGAGTCCCAGCCTGTGCCGGCCACGTGACCTGAAACAAACTCCTTGTTCCCGTGTCTTTCTGGGGGATGAGATCCAAAGTCTTCTCTGGGCGGACATGAATGAGGGGCCACCATGGACAGGCTGGGCGGACCCCTTGGGACTTTCCACCCTGAGGGTGGGGAGTTTGGGCCCACCCTGAAGGGGGCTGGCAGCTAGCCCGAGGGGTGGGGGGAGCCAGCCCCGAGTGATCTCTGGTGGCGTGTGTGACATTGCAGGTAGTGCCCACCCCCAGGTTACCTTGGCGCACCGGGCAGGGCCCCTGCTCCGTAATGAACCGATACGCTGTGCAGAGCAGGGGCCATTTGCACAATGCCCAGCCAGGGACGGGGCTGGCCTGGACTGTCATCCCCGAGGCTGGCGAGCCCCAGCCCAGGCGGGGCCACTGTGCGTCTGGCATCTGTGTGGACTGGAGCGTGATTTCCACCTTCCTGGCCTTTTTAGTGCCTGTGGTGAAGCGGCGGCAAGACAGAGCAAGAGCGTTTTTATTGTTACCGCACCGTTACGGCAGCGTTGCTGCAGCCTCCGGGGAAAGAGACGAGGCTCTCCCCGCGGTCCCCCCACATGGGCGCTTTATCTCAGACTTCCTGCCTGCTCCCTTCTGCGTCCGCGGGCACGGGCACATAGCACCCTCTCTTCTTCTGCTTCCCCCCTTCATCCTGCCTGTGCTTCACAGGGCGGGCCAGCCGGACGCGGCTTCGGTGCTCCCCCGCGGGTGGACGTCTGAACATCCTTAGCACTGTCTCCAACATCTCTAAAAGTACTTCCCCCCTCGATTCAGCAAACTTTTGAGAACCTACCACCTGCCAGACTCTGTGAGGTCGCTTTAGAGTTCTGTCTTGAGGGAAGACATCCAGGAACGAGTTAAAGAACATCATTCTTTCCATAGATCTCAGTGCCGACACCAGATGACCTCCAACAGGATCCGTGTTGGGGAGGAGGGCGGCGTGGTGTGATTCCGTCCCTTTCTCTGCTGCCCAGCCTCCCGTCCGTGAGGGCACCGCTGCCTCGAGGCCTCCCGAGTGCTCACGTAACTACTACTACCGGCCGGCCTGGCGCCGTCCGGGAGCCCGCCGCTCACCTAGCGGCTTAACGCACACCATGGACTCGGGGTTCAGTCCACGTCCTTGCGCCTCGGGAGGAGGTGCCGGGATGGCGGGGGCGTGGCCACCTGAGTCCAGAGCCTGCGGGGAAAACGCCGCGGCCCGGCGCTCCCACCAGAGCCGCCACCGGCCTCCGTGACGTCGTGGGGTATCATCCCCTCCCTTCGTGCACGAGGAGCTCACGCTCCACGCTGGGCAGCGGGCGGGAACTGGGCGTCCTGCCGCCTGCCTGTCACGGCTGTCCCTTCCCGGCTCCGGGGTGCAGGCTGGCATCGGTGCCCGAGGCTCTGACCGTGGTTAGTGACAGGCAATTAACTCAGGCCCTCACAACAGCACGCACCCCAGTGCTCCGTGCCCGGCAGTGCAGCGTTTCATTTCCTGCCTCATTTAATGGGGCCAGAATGCCTCCGTACCGTAGCACGAGTCCTCTCCCCGGGAGGGCCTCGGTGCCCCTCTGCGAGCACACTGGCCTTCGGAGGGACTTTGGAGCACACAGAGTGCTGACACGGAAGGTAGATCCACTTGGCACCCGGCAGGCTACCAGGGAGGGGAGTGACCATCGCCCACCCTGGGGGCATCTTCAGAGACCAGTTACGTGCAGGGTCGGGGATGGGTCTCATTAAACGCAGGCTCGGGGACTCTGCTTGGTTCCTGGGACCTCTGCCGGCTTGCCGACGCTGCACCAGCCTGCCCCACACCCACCCCTGTACCGCCTATCCCAGGCCAGCGTCTCCCCTGAGGTCACACATCCACCCACAAGTGGGAGAGAGGGGTGAGAGGGCCAGGAGGGTCACTAGTTTTATGCACGGAGACCCCAACGTCAGAGAGGAGAAGGGACTTCCCTGAACAAGGGGTGGCCGGGTGGGGACTCGGGAGCAAATGGGAGCTGGTTTGGAAATGCGTCAGCCGAACGCAGCAGTGATCACTCCGTGCCTGGCGCTGGGAAGTCAGGGATGCAGGTTGAGACCGTCTGGGCCCCGCGTTAACAGGCTCTTTGGAGTGAGACAGCCAGGCGTCATTGTCGGAGGGGTAACCTCTGAGTGTCTGGAGACACCCTGCTGGGGCCTCGCTGTGCCCTCGCATGGGGTGGGGACAGGTCCTTCCCCGTCTGTGCTGTTAGGCAGGTTCTCCTTCCTTGAACAACTGTCTGCTTCTGTGTAACCTACAGGGCTTCCCTTTTTGCTTTGGCTGCCAGGGAACTCAGAGCCACATTGTTTTTCCCCCTCAAATTCCCAGCCCTGTGGTACAGGTATTGCTTCTCTTTACTATGGTTTCTGAACCACGTCTCTAACTTTCCCCGGCTGCCCAAGTATCAACATCACCGTGAGCCTTTCTAAGCTGCCTGAGACTCTGAAAACAGCCCTTTATTTCATCCGTGTTGTTCTTAGTCACAAGAGCCCGTTCTTTCTGTCATGTGTTTCGTTGTACAGCTAGACCTCAGTGTATTCATCCTGCTGTTGATGGACACCTGGGTCATTTCTAGTCTGGGGTCATTATGAACAGAGCTGGCAGAACCTTCCTGGCTGCGTCTCTCATTTCCGCCAGGTCATATGCCCAGGATGGAATCGTATATTCGGTATCCGTGCGTCTCCAGTTAGGAGATCTCTGCCCAGCTGTTTTGTTCAGAGCACCACGCCGTCTGCACCCCCGCCAGCCACGTGTGGGAGTTCCCGATGCCCATGTCTGGCTGGCACCCAGGATCCTTTGCTCCGGCTGTTCTGGGGGTGGGTGGTGTGCGCCGCATGTCACTCACCCAGCCACGGGCTGCCGAGCCCCTTCCACATGGGCAGCGGCCCCAGACCTGCTGTGCGCAGGGCCGATTCTCTCCCTGTGCGAGTGGGGCGGGCACAGAGCAGGTGCAGGCTGCTGGATCCCAGATGAGCCCCCAGAAGGCCGTGGGATCGTGAGCCCGCGCTGCTAAGGTCAGGTTGTACTTTCCCACACTTTGAACCCGAAACAGCAGCTGAGGGAGGGGCGGCTTGGCCCAGGAGACTTCCGTCCTGAGCTAATGGATCGGGACAGAGTTCGTGGGGGTGGGGTGGGGGGAGCCCTGCTCTCCCGCTTGAGTCCTGGGCAACTTCCTAAGCTATCCTGAGCCTCTGTCCGCCTTATCAAGGGGGCATCTTGGTGCCGCCTCCCAGAATAGCTTGAGGAAGTGCCAGCCTGGCACCACCCATAGCAGCCTCCCCACCCCTACCGTCAGCAACAGGACCCCCCCAGCCCAGCCACTAGGTCTGCACTTGGTGGTAGAAAGGACACCAGGCCTTCACTGAGCTGGGTGTTGGGGGGGTCCCCACCTCTCCGCACCCTCCCTCTCTCCTGGGCCACCGCAGGAGAACCCAGAGCTTGGCTGTGCCAAGTCAGGGTCCCTGGGCTCGCCCTGGGGGCTCCCTGGCCTCACGTGGTCCAGCCTCTGAAGGAGAGGGGGAATGTGGTGGCTTCCCCAGGAGGAGGCTGGGAGGGAGCGCCCCGCCCCGGGCCCCCAGGGCCGGGTGAGAGCCCCCACAGACATCTCGCGGGATTCAGCCGTTGGAGCGCGTCTCGCAAGGGGCTGGCCCCTCGGGTTTAATACTAAACACACACCAGGTGTTCAACATGTTTGTATCAAAATATTCTGAAGAGCTGTCGGGGGCCCCTCTGCGGGAGGCCAGGTGCCCACCCCCCAGGGAGCCTTTAGGTGAGGCCCTGCCCGCTGCGGGCTCCTGGGGAGGTCTAGACCATGCTGCGGGCTGGGCACCAGCTCAGTGATGCCCGGCAGGCCGCTCACCCTCCCGGAGCCTCCGTGTTGCCACCCCACATCCGGAAGCCAAAGCAGCTGAAGCGAGCAGCGCCCTTGCCAGGTCCCTGGAGGGAGACTGTCACTATTAGGAATGATGTTCCGAATAGAGCATCCCGTTGGCTTGGGGAGGTGGGCCCCGAGGCATGCTGGGGGCGCACAGTCTGGGTCTGCAGCTCCCCGGTGGCTGCCCCTTCTCTGTCTGGAGTCCAGCGCGGCCCTTGGCACCTGTTCCCAGGCCCACGGGCATCTCTGCCGGCCTGACCTTGCTCAGCCCCCACTGAGCAGGAGCCCCTCGCTCACTGCTGGCGGCCTGGCTGCGTTCTGTCCACGGCCCCTCGGGGAAAGGCCCACCTGAGATACGAGGCCCTCGGGACCTTCTCCCAAAGAAGGTGCCTGCTCTCCAGATGCGGTGCCCGAGGTGAGCCTCCCGGCAGCCGCTGTGGGCCTGGCTCGTCCCCTCTCACCCCCGAAGTCCGGCGCCCGCGGCCGTGCACCCACACACAGGGCGCGTCTGCTGTGGGCTGCGCCCCGTCATCTCACGGACGCTCCGCCACAGCCCCGCGAGGGGGGCTCTGAGAGGTCTGCCCAGGGCCGCACAGTGGGCACGGCCAGCCCAGTCCACACCCGTGGCTCGGGCACCCCCTCCCAGGCCCACCAGGCGGGGCCGGTGGGAGGGCCAGGCGCACTCTGGCAGCCCCCGCCCTCACCGCCCCCCCTGCCCAACCCCTGCCTGAGTCCCACATGCGGTTGTGATTAGGGACCCCTAGGGTCAGGCCCGAAATGGTCTCTGGGAACAAAATGAGGGAAGAAAAGAGAAGCCACCCTCACTGTCCGGATGACCTGTGGGCGCCAGAGGGGCGTGTGATGGCCCCGTGCTGGGGCCTGACTTGGGCTGCCCCAGGGGTGCCCTGTGGGCAGAGCTGCCCTCTCTGGGGTAGCCTTCCGACTGTGCCAGGCCCCCATCCTGGAAGGTCCCAACTGGATTCCCAGAGGCTCTGCCGGTGTTCATTCAGGGGGAGGATGGGTCCTGGAGGCCCCCTTCCAAAGGGACGGGGTGCGCGAGGGTGTTCTAGGCAGCGGTGTGGACAGCTTGGGGGGCGGGGCAGGACGAACACCAAAGTTACAGGGGAGGGGAGGGTGGGCCTGGACTCAGCGGCGCTGGGGAACCTGCCCGGATGGCATGGCCCCGCCACCACCACTTCCGAGCAGCCCTCCTCTTCCTCACGCTTCTGTTCCCAGCGCGGGAGCCCGTGGCTTCGCTCAGGAGGCCGCCCTCGGGCACAGGCATGGGCACCTGCTTTGCCCGCGGCGCAGAGAGCTGGCTTCTCAGGGTCTGGTTAGACCGGCCACGTAGGTACAGGGCTGGCCCAGGCTGGGTGTTGGCCCTGGCGTGGGGTGGCATTTTCATACTCCCGACAGGCTGGGTTTGGGGGGAAACAGTTGTCCGGAAGAAGGTTCCCTGCAGCCCGGCCCTGCCACCCACACAGGGAGCTCAGGTGCGTGGGGACTCGCAGCAGGGCCTCCTCGAGGAGGTGAGCGGTTCAGAGTGTGTGGGGGCCTGGGCTCTTGGGAGGGGACCCCCAGCTGGAGCTCCCAAGGCTCCGGGCACCTGCCCTTCTCCCTGTCACCCCTCGGCTACACAGTGGACTGGCCCCCATGCCTCCATCTCTCAGATGGCTCGCGCTCAGGGGACCCTCGATGCCCTGGTCAGGACACGCAGCCCCCGGATGGGCAGAAGGAAGCAGGCCACCTGCTTGTCGGCTCAGACAGCTGGCTGACTGTTTCTTTCTCTGCCAGGACCCAAGGCCTTATGGCAGGAGCAGAGATCGCCGTGGGGTGCCCCTGAGCTCCGGGCATCCCCAGTCTGGAGGGGCGTCACCCAGGTGGCCAGGCAACTTCAGTAGAGCGACTGATGCTCCGGTCAGGTTGACACAGGTGCCACGGAGCACAGAGCAGGCGCCTCACCGAGGGGCTTCAGGGAAGGCTTCCTGGAGGAGGTCACTTTTTCTGAGTCCCAGATAGCCAATGCGTTAGGGCAGGGCAGCAAATTCTGGTACCCACAGGGCAGGTGGGAAGTGTAGCGGAGGGAAAAAGGCCCGGTCTGAGAACCCGGAGGCAATGGAGCAGGGCGGGGAGTGAGGCAAACCAGAAGCAGCCGGCCGCATTCCGGGGAGCAGCCGCCACACTGCGTCAGTTCACCTTTGCCTGCGGAATGCCACCCGCTGCCTTGGATCCTCCAGATTTTCAAAAGAAGCCAGACTTCCGGTTTCTGTCTGTGATAAACACTATGTGGGCTCAACCCAGCAGGTCCCGAGGCCACTGGCTTTGTGACTGTGGCCTCACCGGGTATGTGAATTGAGCCAAGGCTGAGGCAGGGACTCCAGCCAGCCTTGGGGGTTCTGGGGACCTCTTGTCAGGGTGAGGGCATCTCTCAAGATGGCCCCTATGCCATCCAGCGGTGATGTGGGGCCACCCTTGCGTTGAGCACATCCCGAGCCTGTTGTCAGCACCCTCCCACCTGGCACCTGCAGTCGATGGGCAGTGAGAGCCGCACAGGAAACAGCTGGCGCCGCGGGCAAGGTTCCGGGTGACGGGGCGCCACCGGGCCGAAACTACCGTAAACAGGCCCATTTCCTCTCCGTGGAAGGAGTGTACCCAGGGGTGGGTGCCAGGGCCCACGGTGACATCCCGCCCCGGCTGGGCTCGGGGGCCCCCCACCACCCTCTGCCATGCTGGACGGCGCCCCTACTCGGGCCTGGCCCCCGGTGCTGGTGACCACCAGGCCCGACGAGAAGGTGGGTCAGCGGCTCCATGGGGCTGCCGGCGTGCCCCGCCCTGGGGGAGGCCAAGTGCAGCCTGCGGACACTCCAGGGCGTGAAGCACGCCCATCCTCGCCAACACTGCGCTGCCGCCGCCGCCGCCGCTGAACTGGTTGCAGCTGGCAGGCCCTTCCCGGGACCCACCTGACAAAGGCCTGTCGGCCAGGCTGGAGGTCGACCAGCAGGCTGGTGACCCCCAGATGCAGAATCCATCCTGTGCTAACGAAAGACTTGCTGTGATGACTGGGGCTTACATTTTCCAGAAAGCCAGACGCCCGAGGCTAAAGTCCCCGCTTGCCACGTCGGGCACGTGCCTTCCCCTCCTACGTCTGTGCCTTCACCCCCAGAACGGCGAGTCACGTTGCCCACCTCACAGGCCCTGGTGCAGGGCACGGGGGAGTCTCTCCTCCAAGCCCCCCTGCGAGAGCGGGGCCACCGCACGTCTGCTGGCTCCAGTCTGTAGCAAGTGGCATCCCCTGCCTCAGTTTACCCTCCAGGGCTCAGAGCCCCTGAGGGTGATTCAGTTAAGTGCTTCCTTCTGCTGGGAGGGACTCTGGTCCTCCCCGGCTGCAGGCTGGGTCAGCCCGGGTGGAGCTCTGGGCCCTGGGGCTCCCAGTGAGCCCGGCCCGGCCCCTCACCCCAGCTCACCACCGCATCCAGATGAGGGTTGGACACCAGGAGGCCACAGGCCACAAGGGCATATGCAGGGCGGGAGTGTCTCCCAGCTGGCGGGCGTGGGACCCTACCTGTCTTGACAAGCAGAGGTGGAGGGACGGGGGGACAGCCCACCCGCATGCCCATGCCCCCTCCACGATTGGTGAGAGGCCCCTGGCTCCACGGTCCATTCTCTGAGGGGCCTGGTCACCCAAGGTCAGGGAGCTGGTGGGAGGAAGGCAGCGTGAGGCAGCTCCGACCTGCATGTCACCCAGGGGACCCCTCTGTTTGCTCCCCAGGGGGCACCCTGAGGGCCAGTTATCTTCTGCCCCTCCCCACCCTCACCCCTTACAGACAGCAGGCGGCCAGGTGCAGGGAGGCCCAGGTGCCTGCCAGGGGAGGGGGCCGTGGGGTGCAGCCACGTCCACCAGCGGCGCTCGGGCTGTCCCGGCCAGAACTGTGCGCCCGCTTCCTCCCCTGGCCTGGGGGCCGGCGGCCTCACAGGGGCCCTGGGCAAGCTCCTTCGGTATTTTCTCCCCTTGTGATGCTCAAGTAGGTCAGGAAGGCCCCCTGCCTGCGTGAGCTGGTTCACAGAGGGTAGGGCCTGGGGGTCCCGGGCTGGCTCGCACCAGGCCCCCAACAAGCCGGGCCTAGGCAGGGGGGCACAGGCCCGAGGGCTGAGTGAGGGCGGGGACCTAAGGCCGGAGCCCCTTGTGAAGAAGGAGGGGCCCAGCAGCCCTCGGCCAGATGCAGGCATGGGGTTCCGTTAGCAGAGGCCCAGCATTTTCCTGGACGGGCTCACGGTGTCTGCCTGAGTCTGGGCCAGTCCCACCCCCCCCACCTCCGGAGCCCAGATCCCGAGCCAGCCCCGGGGGGCAGAGGGAGAGAAGCGGCGCATCGGAGATCTGAGGCTACGTGCCCTCCCGCCACCCCGGTGCGCGGTCACTGGCCCAGGTCAGGGGGTGGCTGGCCGCCCCCAGGGCTCCCGGCCGCCTGTCTTTCTGACGTGGCTCCTGGTTGCCTGTCTTTCTGACGACATCTAGGCCAGCAGGTGGACAGCGGAAGGCGTCTGTAGGAGGCCATACTCTGGCCCCTGGGGTCTTGGACTCCTAGGGCCCAGGCGTGTCCCCGCTGGCCCCGTGAGCCGGACACCCTCTGTCCTTCCTCCAACTCCGTCAGCACAGCCTGAATTGGCGTCACTCCGATGCCAGTGCCCGGTGCCCTGAATCCACTTGGCTGGCCTGCACCCAGGGCCCGGCTCTTCCAAAACAATCTGGGACAAGGACGTGAGCCCCTCCCCCTGTGGGCAACGTGGTGGCCTCCAGTCTAGGGGGCCTGTGTCGGGACCTGTGTCACGCCCTGCCCCGGAGCAGAGCATGGCAGGGGGGCCAGGAAGTCCCCAAGGGGAAGCTGCACCTGTGTCCCTGCGGTGGCCCGTCGTGGCCCTGGAGGAGCAGGCGGGCATGGCAGTGGGGGGTCGGGATGCCATGTTTCTCGGGCTGGTACAAAGACTGTCCCTGTAGAGCTGTCCCGGCCAGGGCACAGATCGGCCTTGTTCTCTGCCCCTGTCGCTGCCTCCTCCCCTCCGCTCACAGGGCACAGGGGGAGGAATAGCTAATGACGGCGGCGCCCTGCCCGGGTGGGGGCCTTTTGTTCATTCATTCGATGGCCGGCGAGGCTTCCTGGGTGCTGCGTGGGCAGCCACCAAGGGCAGGAAGCCGGGCCCCTCCCTCTGGGCAGCCCAGGTCAGCGGAGCACCTACCAGAATGGCATGGGGGTGGGGGGCGCAAGTGCCGTGTGCCCAGAAGGGCGAGAGCAGCTGGCCCGGGGGTAGAACTGGAGGTGGGAACAAGTGAGTGAGGTCTTGAAGGGTGAGAGGACTTTGCAGTTGGAGCAGACTCGAAGACCATTCCCGGACACAGTGTGGACAGAGGTGGGGGGGAGCAGAGGGTGCCTCAAGGGCGGCGGGCCCCAGAGGCCGGTGGCTGGCAGGTGGCACCGGTGACAGTGCCTTGTCTACTTCACTGAAGAGGCTAGCCGTGGCCTGGGCGCCACCAGAGTGTACGCGGGCAGGGGCGGGGGCGGGGAGCACTGGCGGAGGCTGCCATGTCCACCGGCAGGCTCTGGGCTCAGCCAGAGACGCCGAAGGCCGCCCAGGGAGCGCCGGAGAGCAGGGGGGAACGCGGTGGCCCTCTGCCGCCACCTCCATCTCTGGGCCGGGACCTGGGGGCCGCCTGCTCCCGCCTCGTTGGGGTGACGTCCACAAGGACCCATGTTTCCACGCCAGCCTCTGGAGGGCAGTGAGGACGATGCATGGGGAGAATCCAGACGGCACGTCCCCGTTTCTGGAAGCTTCCCTGACCCCGCAGTCCCCTAGAAGTGCCCTGAGAGCGCTCTCCCTACGAGCCTGGGAGGGCAGAGGGCAGGACGGGCGGGGGCGGCCCAGCGGGCTGTCATCTGTCATGAGCATGCTTGGCCCTCCGCAGCCTTGAGAGCCGGTCATGTGCCCGCCGAACAGAGGCGGCGGCCGAGGCCCAGGCGGGAGGGAGACAGCTCAGGGGGGCCCAGTGGGGCACGCTGAGAGGGGCAGCGCTGCAGTCCCACAGGGACCCCAGGGGGTACAGGGAAGGGCGCCTCCCCAAGTCACAGAAGGAGGGCGGGGGTGCCCAGGTCATACGTGGCCTGGAGCAGGGCCACTGGGGCCGCACACTCTGCCCGGGGGACCTGGCTGACCCTGCCCCAACTGTGCAGACTCGCTGCCTCCTCTCTGCTTCCCTGCCTGTTCCCTCCATCCCTCTCTCCCCTCCCTCCGTCACCCTCCCCCATGTGTCTCTGTCCCGGTTCATGCCTTTCCTGTTTCTCGCTTTCCTCCCTCTCTCTCTGCCTCAGTTTCTCCCCCCTCCTCTTCCTTACTCTGTATGGGCATCTGTCTGGGTCCTTCTGTCCGTCTGTCCCACGACGTGCTCTTCTCCGCTGTCCCCCCACGTCCTGTTCTGTCCTGGCAGGGCCAGAGGGGTCTCTCAGCCCCTGTCCCCATCGCCCTCTCTGCTCTGTTCCCACCGCCAAGGGGCACATCTTCTCTGGCTTTCCTTGTTCCGCCTTCATAGTGTGGTGACTCAGAGGCCACAGGTCACAGGTCACTGGCCAGCACGGAGCAGGGCCCCGTCCTGCGCCACCGCCGGACCGAGTGTGGTTGCTTGGGGACTCTGGGGAGGGTGGCCCAGAACCGGCCCCCTCCTGATACCCCGGCTCCCGGAGAGCGCGGCCCACGGCAGCGTCACGTAATTAAGATATAAAGGTCTGTGATTCCCTCTGTGTGTTGGCAAACACCTGCCGGCTGCTAATGTAGTCCCTTCTCCTAATGGATTCTCGAATCTAAATAGTATGTAATTAAACGTAATTGGGCACGTATGCCGTTCAGCTAGGTGCCGTCTGCCGAGCGAGGCTGGCGAGGAGCTCATCCCAAAGCATCTTCTCTCTCGGATAGATTTCTTGTTCCCTCCCGGGGTCAAGTTCGTCTGACTGAATGGTAAACCTGGCCCAGGGGCCCAGGGAAGGTGTCTGAGGAGGGGAGCTGGGGCCAGCCACCCGGGGACCTGGGTGGGGAGCCGGGTCGGGGGTTTGCTGTGAGGAGTCTGGTCCCTTTGAGCAGGCTCCCTGGCCTCGCCTTTCTGGGGCAGAGATGGGCGTGCCACGGGAACTGGGGCTGGAGACGTGGAGCAGGGGTGAGGGGCGCACCTGTCCCACCGGCCCTGACAACCCCCTCATAGGTGGAGTGGGGCTCTGGAGCGGGGTGGCCGAGGGGGGCCCCGAAGGGCACATCCGGCTGCTGCAAGACTCAAGCTGCGTGCACCTGGGCTGAGCCGGAGGGGAGGCCGGGTGCCTGGTGCAGGGGGGCAGGGGCCGAGCCAGAGGGGAGGCCGGGCGCCTGGTGCAGGGGGGCAGGGGCCGAGCCGGAGGGGAGGCCGGGCACCTGGCCTCCTGCCAGCCACTTCCTGCAGGCACGTCTTTGAGGCATCTTGACGTGGCGTGGGGGCTGCTGGAGCTCCAGGCTGTCAGGACAGTCCCCTGGGGTCCTGGTCCCGCCTGCCTTCTCGTGGTTACACAGCCACCGCCATGTCGTCCCTGCACCCCATATACTGATGTCTGTCCCCCCACCAGCCTGTGTGCCTAGGATGGGGCCCAAGGCTAGGCTACCACTCCGTTTCCCTGCCAGCCCCACCCCCAGGACGTGCCCCGACAGCATCCGGGTTCTCAGTGGGTGATGGGCCCGAGCAGCCGCACCCACTCCTCCAGCCTGGCCTGCGGCTCCTTCGCTCCTCCCCGGGCCTGTGCCTGTATCCTGTTACTACCTCTGTCTAGAGACGGGGCGCCGGGGCACAGAGGTCCAAGGTGCTTGCCCAAGATCACATGGTGGACAGAGGGAGGGGCTGTGCTTCTCCTCAGGGCACAGATGGGAAAACTGAGGCAGAGAGACAGTTTGCCAGGGGCGGGCTTATTGCCGTTGAAGTGCTCCATCTTCGTCTCTCTCAGAGGGCCACCTGTCCGCCCACCTTGCTGAGCCTTGGGCTCAGAGCTGCCCAGAGAAGATGCCCCTCCCCCACCTGGGGGTCTGGGTCAGCAGCCTCAGGGTGAGCTGAGCCCCCTGCCCGTCAGTCTGTCCCGGGGAGGGGCATCTGCATGGCCAGCAGCACCCCCGGCCACTTCTGTGCGGCGGGAGGGCCCGAAAGCTGGCTCCCCAAAGGTGGAGAGCCTCCTACAGGAAGGGCTGTGCACAGACGCCCTGGGCACTTGGGAGGCAGAGTGCCGTCCTGGCTGGAGAAAATGGAGGGGCACTGGGGTGGCCAGAACCAGAGGTCCGCGAGACTTCTTTGCAGAGGCCCAGGGAGTAGGGGCTTGTTGGGGCTCTGCGAGCCACATACTGCATATTTTTAAAAATTTATTTATTTTGAGAGAGAGAGCAGGTGCATGTTGGGGAAGAGCAGAGTGAGAGAGAGAGAGAATTCCGAGAGAGAGGCTGATGGCGCAGAGACTGACGTGGGGCTTGAACTCAAGAACCGTGAGCTCAGGACCAGAGCGGAGATCACGAGTTGGATGCTTAACCGACTGAGCCACCCAGGCGCCTCTGGCATATTCTTTTCTGTTTACAGTAGCTGGGGCCGGGGGGGGGGGGGGGAGCTGTGCAGACCTGGGCCCAGAGAACAGGAGCAGGGATGGGAAATAGATGCCTTCTACTCATCGGATTATATGTGACTTTTTGTTGTATGCCCGTATGTGTGTATACGGAGTACACTAAAGATGAGCAGGGCGGTGCATTTTCCGCTACGTACCACCCCTGCAACCCCCCCCCCCCAGGAACGATCCAGAACACTGCCAGCACCCGCAGTCACATTCCCCCAAGAAGTGACTGTCCTCGGCCTCTGCACCCTAGAGACGGCCGGTACCCGTCCTGGACGCGGCGGAGTGGGTCCTCCAGTCCGGGTTCCTTGAGCCTGTCGTGCTGCCCGGGGGAGCCGGCCGCCGAGCGGTGCTGACGTGCGCACTGCCCACCGCGCTTCTCCGCTGCCCGGCCGACGGCCATTTGTGTGGTCTCCCCCGACTGCTGTCAGGACCAAAGCTGCCTGGAACATTCTAGTCCGTGACTTTTGGTGAACATGTCGATGTGTTTTTGTGGCATGCACACCTAGGAGTGAAACCGGTGGGTCACAAGTAGGGGCCAGCGCACAGTCTGCTCAGGTGGCCAGGCCACGTGCAACCTTTTGATGGTGACAAGTGCCTGTCTCGTCCCGGACGTGGGATGACACAAATCTTCAAGCCCCACGTTTGCGGGGGTGTGTCTGTGACGGCAAGAAGGGAATAATCCCTTAGGAAACCTGCACCGACGTGAGAGCTGTTCTTGCTCAAGTTGTTGGCCCCAGTGGGTAGGGGCCCCCCAGGCACGCACCCCCCGCTGCTGTCTCCAAGGCTCTTGGCGTGGGGCCTCAGCAGCCCCTGGGGAGGTGGCTTCCAGGCACCAGAGAGAAGCGCCCTTGCTCTAAAACGCCAGCCATGTTAGGATGCAGTGCTTGGCGAAACCAAACCCTTCAAGAGGGACAATTCGGCCTTTGGGAGGTTGTCAGACTTCCAGAGCGGGGTGGGAGCTTCCGAGGTATGGTTTCATGTTCCCGGGGCTCAGACCCCGGGGTGATCTCAGCAGTGGGAGGTGGCAGAGGGATGCCTTGCCCGTCCCCCACTGCCCACCCCCCACTGCCCACCCCCGGGCTCCAGCGCACGAGCAGTGGGGAGGGGTCTTCTGGTCACCGGGCCCGAGTGCCTGAGATAAAGGGCTCACAGCCCGCCAGCTGCACACCTGCACACAGCCCCAAGGACGAGGTCCGAGCCCCTCCCATCACTGTTCGGACTGTCGGGATGTCCTGAGGGTGCCCCGCCCCCCGCCCCTCCTGTGGCCAGGCCTCCAGTCCCATCGCACTGCCCTTCCACTGTGCCCACCTGTAGCCCTGTTCTAGCTCAGGACTCCGGCCATAGCCCCCCCCCTTTAGGAGCCCCCAACACTGGGTCCCACTGGCGCCACATGGGGCCCACCGGTGCCTGGGTTTCCGGTGTGGTCTCACCTCCTTTGTGCTCAGCGTCCATCCAGACCTCGGGAAATATCGAGGGAGTGGACGAAGGCTCTGGAAGGTTCTGGCCCCCAAAATCTCAGCCAGAGAGCTGCTTTGCCAAGACCCCCCACCCACCTCTGGTGTGGGAGTGACCTCGGAGGACACCCAGGGTTTAGGCAGGAAGGCGCGGAGTGGGTCGCACTTATGGCCCTCCTGTCAAAAGCAAGCCATCACTGTGCTCCAGCGGAAGGGGTTTGGAGCCGTGACTGGGTGGGGAGAACAGAATGGGAGTGTTCGCACCCAGATAGGGGGCGGCTGGGATGGGGGGGGTGGGAGGAGGGGACATCTGTTAAGCAGGTGCAGAAGGTCCTGGAGGTGTCAAAAGCCAGGCCTGTACTAGACGCTGGGAGAAACAGGGTCACTGATGGTCTAACCTGTGGCCCTGCTCTCCAGGCCCAGTGACGAGCACCACCCGGAAGTGAAGGCTGACGGGTACGTGGACAACCTGGCAGAGGCCGTGGACCTACTGCTGCAGCACGCGCCCAAGTGACGAGCCTCGTGGGGCGGCCCCAGCCTCACACTGCCCCCCACCCTGTGCCCGGACCGCCCGAGGCCCTGCCTTCTGCCCTCGGCCCCGGACAGGCCGGCACCTCTGGGCTGCCCACTGCCTTCCTCAGTCTCCCTCTGCTTCCCCCCAGCCGCCTTCTGGGATGGGCTGTCCCCTAGTGAGGCTGGAGGATGGGACAGACCTGTCTGGGTGTGGGCTGGACGTGCCCTGGGGGTACCCCGAATCCCAGACCCATTAATTCTCCGGCTGTATCTGGTCCTGTAAATGCTCCACCACCTAACTGGACTTGGGGACACTCCTCCGCTGCCACTCTGCCCAACATTCTCTACATGTGAGCGAGAGCGAGGAGCCTGGAGAAGGCAGGGGCCTCCTGTAAGGTCTACGCAGCACAGGGCTGAGCCCGCCTCCCTGGGACCCCCCACCCCCAGTGACCCCCACCCCCCTCCCAGCCCCCTCCTGGAGTCGGAGTGGCCACTTAGCACCATGCCCCCACCAGCCGTGACAGCCTACTGCCTTGCCTACCCCACAAGTCACCTTGGAGCCAGAGGCTGGGCCGGGAGCCTACAGAGCAGGCACTGTAACCACAGGATCCAGCAGCCAGCACCTAGGGTGCTTCTAATGCGACGGACCCGAGTGCCATGCCCAGTGTGTGCAGGGGCAACTAAGGGTTCAATAAACTGTGCTGACAGCTGACTCAGCCTTTGACTCAGAACTTGACTACCGAAGGGCCTGGAGGTGGGGGCGCGGCGCTGGCCTGGTCCCGCCACGCACCTGAACCACTGAGCATCAGGGGCTCCAAGACACCCCACCTGCCCCAAGCCCGTCAGGGAAAGGGAGGCCCTGAGGGGACAGCAGGCTGCCCTTGGCCCCACCGGGGGGACCAGGCAGACCAGGGCCAGTGTGGGCCCGCTGTCATGGGCAGCGCTGTGAATGGTGGGCGGTGAGCCACAGGCTTCCGGGATTCGCTCACAGCCCGGGGTTCAGGTTTCGGAATCCATCAGCCCAACCGATAACCTGATGGCTCTGTTTCTCCTCAGATCAGTCCACAAGTCCCTGACGGGCCCTGCGGGAGGACTCCGCGTAAAGGGAGTCCTGGGCCCTCCACTGCACGGTTCCCACTGAGGGCGGGCAGAGGCAGGATCAAGGGCTGGACCCTGAACCCCGCATCCCCGTGGCACAGACGTCCAAGGCCTCCAGGGGCCGTACTGTTGTCCCCAGGCAGCCCGGCCACCATTAAATCAGGATTAAAAGGAACCAGTGGCCAAGCCTTTTCATCAAGATGAGAGGCCACCGGCAGGCTGGTGTCACCAGCGGGCGAGGGAGGAGGGGCGTCTGGCCCATTAGCTGGAAAATATGCAAATCGCCCACTCCTCACAGAGTCCCCTAATTACGGCTCACTAGGAGATGGGCGCGCACAGGGGCTTGGGGGTGGTGGGGGGACAATGTCAAGGAGATGGGCCGGCCACGCTCTGGTCAGTTTGTCTTGCGGCTCTTTGGTTTTCCTTTTTCCTTCCTTTTCTGTTTCACAGGCCGCCCTGGCTTGTTGTCCTGGGCAGGAGCCTGCGGCCACGGCCCCGTGGACACGGCAGGCTGGCATTCTCTGTCCGTGGACAAGCTGCCGTCCAGGAGTGGGGACAGGGAGGGTGTCTGAGGCACAACTCTGGGGGGCGCAGAGGCCTGCAGGGTCTGGGTGAACAACGGTTGCCCCTGGGCTGTGGGTTCAGCGAGCCCCATTGCACAGATGAAGAAATGGGGGTATGGAGAGCGAGGACCCGCCCACAGGCTGACGGTAATAAGGGCAGATCCGAGACTCGAACCAAGGTCTGACCCCATATCCATGTCCTCCCGCAGCCCCTCCGCGGGTGGCCCACCGACTGTGGCTTTCCAGGGGAGCCCACACACTGGCGTCCTCCCTCTGGCAACGAAACGTTCTCTGGGACCGAGGTACGTTCAGCCCTAACGCAAGGGGTGGGGGTGGGGGGGCCGTTCCGGAGCCTCAGCTGCCTCATCTGTAAAAGGGAGGCCTCCTTTCCTTAAAAGGCCCCCCCGAGCCCCGCTGGGGACCAGGCGCCTCCAGGACGCCATCACCTGAGTGGGGATGATGGCCCCTGTCCTGCTGCCACTCGGGGCGCTGGTCCCTCACCCCTGGGTCCTCCCAGCTGCTGCCCCAGACCATCCTTCCCAGCAGGGCGGGACGGTTCTCAAGCCACAGACTGATGAAGCCATCAGCTACGGGTGGCGCTGGAGTTCAGGGCTGGCAGTGGACTAAGACCTGACCCGTCTGCGGTCAGGAGAGCACCACAGGGCTGCCGCCAAGAAATGGACCTTCCAAACCCCAGGAAAGTGCCAGGCTGGCCCCCTGTGCCCTTCTCGCTGAGCCCTGGAGTGAGGCAGCGGCCTGGGCCCAGCAGTGTGGCCTGGCAGGGCATTCCAGGCTCTGGGGGCAACTTGAAGACTCCTTCTGGGAGGGGGAGGGGCAGATGGGGTGGAGAGGGGGACAGTCTGTGCAGTGTCACCTCTTTGGGGGCATATGGCTTCACCTACTCCCAGACCATCCAACACAAGCGTCCACATGTACCGGCGTTGGCCGCACGTGGCACCTTGGAAAACCGGATTCAGACAGGGCTAATCGCCCAGCAGGAGGGTCTCTGTCTCACAGCATCTCCAAGTCCATGGCTGGCCGGATCCGGATGCCAAGAAAGCCCCAGGTGACTCCAAGGTGGGGAGGGCAGCCCCACCCAGCTTCCCCAGGAGAGAAGGGAGGCCACATGGCAGCAGGAGGGCCAGGAGGCTGGAGCTGGGCCTGGAGTCCGAGGCCTCAATACCAGGCGTGCACGCCGCCTCAGGGCCTGGGCCTTCCTGGGGGGCCAGCCCTGCCCCTCTCGGGTGGAAAGGGGCACAGAGGTGGAGACACAGGGAGGGACCCGTGCGTGCCTCGTGGGGGCTCATGGTGCCACCTCCCACCTTAGCGTGACTAGCCGGGGTGCTTACCGTTTCTCTCCCTCAGGAGTATCCTGTTTCAGTGACAACTTATTGGTATAAAAAGAAACCCAACATCACTCAGAATCTGACCACAGGCACCGCTGGGGGCGTTTCCTTTCGGCCGTCTTTCCATGAGAAGGGAAAGGCTTCTGACACACTCTGGATTGTTCCAGCATGTCCGCTGGGGTGCCAGGGCGCTGGGGCTCGCGTTCTCTCAGTTGCCTGATGTCAGAGGCAGGTGTGAGCTGGCCTGGCGCAGGGGCACGTGGAGCGCCAGCGGCCGGGGCCTGACCTCAGGGCAGAGGGCTGTGTGCTGCCCGGCGAGCCCAGCGCCCTGCCCCCATGGTGAGGCCAGCGCGAGGCGGAGGCCCAGGCAGGGCCACGTACAGGGATGCCAGGGGCTGGAGTCTGTCTAGGGCCACTCTGTGCCCTCCCCCAGGGGAGGGGGGACATGAGGCAGGGTCCCTGAGCCCCCCTCCACCCCAGCTTCAGCCAGGTGGTGTTCTTACACCATTCTGGAACCTGCTGCTAAAAAGAAAATACACGAGCAGACTCCAGCACTCACAGGGCCTCACACCCAGAGGGGCACCCGCAGGCCCTCGTTGGTGGATGTTCCAGGCAAAAGCCCTGTGGTCACATCTGCGGACAAATGCCAGGTTACAGACCTTCAACAGGCTGCAAGCGTCCTGAACCTCTGGAGCTTGGTCAGCCAGGGGTCCCTGATCCAGAGGGCGAGGCACAGGGATCGTGTGCCCCGGAGCCCACTCTGCCTCAAGCCGCCCGCACTGGCCTCCCTCTGGCTGCGGCCATGCGAGTGGGAGCCGAGCCGCCCTCTCTGGGTGTGGAGCCCCCCTGCACCGCGTCTGTGCCTCACTGGCAAGCCCCTGGAATTCAGGGCTCCGGGCCAGGGCTTCCCGGCAGCAGAGGAACCCGGAGCGCTGCCACGACTCTCCAATGGCTCCATGACCGGCAGAGTCCCCTACCAGACGGGGCCTGGAAGTCACCCATGGGGGCACCTCCCTTCTGCTGTCCTAGGGTCCTGGATCCCAGCAGCAGTGACGGGCCGGGCCCCTCTTCCTCCAAACACGTGCACATACACCACCAGGCTGCTTGGACGTTGCCTCCAGGAGGGCTCCCTTGGGACCACAGCTGTGGCCATGACCGTGACCGTGACCGTGGCCAGCTCTCCTGTCCCCGGTAGCTCACTCAGCCTCCTGCATCTGAGCCTCTCAACAGCTCAGAGGCGTCGGCTCCCCCCATTTTGCAGACCGGCCTCAAGGCTCGGAGGGGACAGAAGTGTCCAGGCTTCGACCCTGCCAACCCAGGGCCAATGCTCCCGTGGGCAGAGGGAGGACCCACCAAATTCCCTGTGTCTGACAAACCACGCGGCAGGCTCCCAGCGGCTGGGGACTGAGCCAGGAAACTTTATTCACACAGTAAGAGTAACAAGCAGATTCCTGAGAGACTAGAGCGGCGCTAGTGCAAGACGGTCGCGGCCTGCGTGGGGGGCGGGGGGACGGGCGGCCGCGGCAGCACCTGACGGCTCTGCCCTGGGCAGGGCCCGGCCCTGCTGGCTCCAGCCGCCACACTCCCCGAAGCTCTGCGGCACTGACGGCGTCCGGTACGGGAAGCACGCCACAGCCAGCCCGCGGGCCGTCACCGAGCCCCGGGACCGCTCCCCCACACGCTGCACACGTGTATTTGCCGAAGAGACTATGCTAGAAGATCAGACTATCCTACCTAGGCTACACGATCTCTGCCGTGGTCTGGGTTGTCTTTTTTATTATTATAATTATTACCACCATCTTTTTCCCTTCTTTTCTCTTTAACGATTAGGCAGTGTTTTCTCAGACTGGGGCCAAGGGGAGGGGCTTGACCAACTATGCGGACATGGCAGCCTGCGGCGTCACTGCCCTCGCGGGGGGCCCAGTGCCCGGGCAGCACCGGCCGCCACCTGGCCAGGACTCCGCTCACACCCAGGGCCCAGGCCCGAAGCGGTTATCATTCGGGGGACAGCCCCAAGGCCACGGAGTGCACCGGACTCGGCCCTCCAGGGCAGACACGGAGGTGCGGCCCAGGCCTCCAGGGCCGTGATTTTGATCCCACGGAAGCTCGTTCAGACACGCAGCGCCCCAACTGCCCCCTTCCCCCCCCCCCGCCAGGTGGCATCAGGGAAGGCGCACGCTGCCCCTGCACCAGCAGACCATCTGAACATTTGGGTTTGCTTTTTCACGAGGACTTTTCCTTTATTTAAATTTTCTTCCAGCATACGAATTCACAAGACTTTCCTGCTACAAAAATGTTGATGAGAAGTAAGGCTTTCTGAGAATGAAAATCTACGTATGATCAGAACAAGCACCCCTGTGGCCTGGGTGTCGTGTCTGCCCGTGGGCCCTGCGCCGGGCCCCGGCCTCCACTGCGAGTAAGGCAAGAGGGTCTGCGGTCATGTAAACGGTGAGGCTGCGGCCCTCCCCACCCCTGCCTGGCCTGGCCCCTTCTGGGTGCCTCTGCTCCCCACCCAGCTCTCCTGGAGCCACGACCCTGCTTTTGTCCTTTCGGGCCCCCCGGGGCAGGCAGGCGGCAGGGGACAGCACCCCCTACTCCTGGCTCTGAACTTCCCTGAGCTCCCTTGAGGGGTGGGAGCTCGTGGGCACCTGCACGGGAAGCCTGCCAGCCCACCTGCTGCCCCATGGGGATGGCCACACGCAGAGGGAGCCTCCTGGGGGGCTCCCTCCAGGAGCCTCAAGACCGAGGTCCTGGTGTTGGCAGGGTGGGCACGCCCATGCCTCCCTGGACAGTGGGGTGGCACCTCCTCCACAGGGCCGGCTCTTTCCAAACACGAAATAACGGACGGGTACCTCTTTCGCAGAGCAGAGGGGACAATGGCCATTCTCTCCCGCCACTGTGCTGCCACTGTTGTGGGATTGGGCTAGGAGTTCCGCTGGGGGTGGGGCAGCAGAGAGAGGCCTGCAGAAGCCGGAGGACCAAATCTTGCCTTGGGCTGGGGTCCCTTCTGCCCAAAAGTGCCCTGGGACTGGATCTAGGGGCCGATGGGACCAGCCTGGGAGGTGGTGGGAAGGATGAGGCCGTTTCACAAGCTCCACAGCTCTTCTTCCTTGCCACCAGGCCTGAAGGCAGGACACCCACCCCCCCAGCCCTGGGACAGCCCCTCTGCTACGCGTCTCCCCACCTGACCCTGAGGCAAGGCGGCTGGGGGTCACTGCTCAGGCCTCCCTGGCCCAGCCCTGGCTCCCCGCTGTGGGGGAGAGCAGCAGCTGGGCCCTGCCCCTCCTTCCACGGAAAGGACGGCTCCCTCTGCTGCCACTCGGTGGGGGCGGGGTGCCGGTGCCACCTGCCCCGGAGTCACCCAGCAACTGCCCCCGCCCCCGCCAGGTTTGCTCTAAGACATGGCCTCCGTGACCCACTGGCTGGGGCTTAGGGGAGATGACATGTCTGCCCAGAGCCACCAGCTCCCTGCTTTGGCTCTCTGAGGTCTCCAGGGTCCCTGGGGGACGTGCCTTTGGTGGGAGCCACTGAAACGTAGCTGGCTCTGGCCCCAGGCCCCACCTGGTGCCACGACCACGGCGCTGTCCAACCTGAGGCCTTTTGACACAACCTCGGGGAGGGGGGCAGGGCAGGCACTGGGATTTTCTCGACAAGCATGTTATGGCTGATTTTTAAGAAATGCCACCTAGAAACCAGAACTGGGGCTTCTGATCTAGTAAAGAAGTGAAGGTGTAAGTAAAGTTTCCCAAAGAGGGTCTTTCGTGAGAACCACACGGACTCACGCTGTGGAAGTGAGGCGTCCTCTATACACAAAAGATGAGCAGAAGCAAGGAGGCTACCAACGTGCCTTTGCCGCGTGTCAGCAAACTCCGGAGAACACACCAGTGACTTAGCCACGTGGGGAAGGGAGACGCTTGCTCAGGCTGACCCAACTGCCGTTGTCTGCGGAAGATGCCGCGTTTGCTACAAGCCAGACTCTAAGACAGCAAGCCCGTGAGGGGTGTCTGCCAGCCTTGCTGCCTGAGAGCAAAACCTCAGGGGGTCGGGGTTCCCCGGGAGCGGGGAGCCCGCAGGGGTGAGGGGAGCTGGGGACACTTCATACACTCTGTTCCCCCCACCGACCATCAGGGGCGCTCGTCCGGAGGTGGCCGGCGGGCCTCATTAAAGCCAGCAGTCCCCACCCGACTGCTTAGAATTCCGCAGAGGGCCTCACAGGCCCCAGTCCAGGACCCCCAGAGCGGCCGACAGACGCCCTCCACCCCCAAAATGCGCACAAGGCCTGGTGCGCGCACCTGCTCACGGCTCCTGCCTCCTGAGGACGTGTTCAAGGGGTTTCTGTTACTGGTGACATCTCTCCGCTCACCTGAATCAACTAAGCTAATCACTCAGTGACAGTTTCCCCACAGAGGATGGCTGCCGTGTGCCAACCTGCCCGAGCGGCCCCCGGAGGGGCAGGCAGCCACAGGGTCAGGCTCTCTGCACCACCAGACAGGCAAGGACCCACCCACATCTACCTGATGCAGACGCCAACGAGCAGCCCAAGCTGCACCCCAGCCCCCGAGGTCCCAGCGCAGAGAGCCCCCTCCCGGCACCCCAGGGGCCTCTGATTCCCACACCTGGAATTAAGGCCAAACGGTTCCGGTGTTACTACAGAGGGAGGTGTCTCCCGAACCTTCCCAAGTCTGGAGCAGGGAGACCTGGGGCAGAAGGCACGGAATAAAACGGAGTGAAAGAAGCTGTGGGGCCAACCCCCCAAAAATCAACCTGAGCAGGAGGCCGGAAGGGCCTGACGCCACCGGATGGCCCTGAGCACAAGCCCCCCAACCAACCCCACTGGGAGTCGCACGCACAGAGCATCCAGCCCTGCAGGAAATGCAAGAGGTGCCCAGTGGGGGGTGGCTGGAGAGGAACGGGAGTGGAGGGTAGGGGGTCAGGGGGAGAGGGGCCCAGACCAAGCTGCTCTTGGGCTCCGGGGCCACCATGCTGGTGAGGGGCAGTCGGCCGCATGGCAGGGCTGGGCCCGCAGGCGGGACAGCCTCTCTGGGGCCAGAGCACAGGCTCCCTGGGACCCGATGCCCTTGGGGAGCTCCCACGGGTGGGGCTCCCAGCTTCAACTGCCCGCCCGGCTCCCGCTGCCCCTCAGTTGTTCTCTATCTGCTCGATGTCCAGCTCGCCGTCCAGGGAGCAGGGGCTGCTCCCGGCCGCCCTGCGGTCCCTCCAGGCTGTGGCCGGCCCCCAACTCCTGCCGCAGCCCTCGCCCTGGGGGCAGCCACCCGGCTCATCGCAGCACTGCTCCTCCTTGCAGGCGAGCTGGTCGTCCGAGGCCGGGGGCAGAGGCTCAGGGACGGGGGTCCCGGCGGGGGTCCTGCCCCCCAGGCTGGAGGCCGAGGCCGAGAGCAAGGCGGTCCAGGACCTGGTGCTGCTGACGTGGAGGGCGAAGGGGCTGTGAGGGCCGCAGTCCTCCATCCCAGAGCTCAGACAGCTGAGGCTGCTGAAGGTCTGACAGTTCTGTGGGGAGACAGACACACAGGTCACTAGGGGTCAGGCGCCCGTCCCAGAACCCAAGGACCACACGCCCCGACGGCCAGACCGCAGCTCCCAGCGCTATCTGGCGATGGATCCCCCAGGCGGTGGAAGCCCACCAAAGCCCAGATGCCCCCTTCGTCTGGGCCAGGAAGAGGGGCCATCGGCAAGTCGGTACGAACACCTGTTAACAGAGACGCCAAATCCAGTTACTCGCCCACAAGTTAGGAAAGAGTCTGAGCTTGGTCCCACCCAGTTCTAGGGAAGCTGTGGTGCAAAGGGCAGGCGACCACCCTTTCGGAAAGATGGTCTGATTATAAAGTGCACCCCGTTCCTCAGCAGACAATTTCCCTGGTAGGATTTCTGCCTCCATGAAACAATTCAGGACGCACACAAAAATTCACCAAAATGAATATTCCTTGTCATGCTGCTGAGCTGAAAGAAGAAAATAACTCAAATACCCCCACAGTAACTGTTCCACAAAGCTTGTCTCTGCAGACAAGGGGGGGCTGACTCTCCGGCCTTAGAAGGCACACCGCCGGACGGCATTTTCAGACCCACCAATGACCTCGAGCTAATGCTCTAAAGCTCGCCCACCTGCCCACCATGATCGGGAGAGGGAGATGGGCCAGGAGGGTGGGGCTGGTGTCCTGGCCTGGGGCACACCACAGCCATCCAAGGAGCCAGTTTCCATGGGAGCCTGAGCCCTGCCCAGAGGTGTGGTTCACCAGCTGGGGGCCTCAAGCAGACCCCTCGGCCTCCCTGGCCTTGGCTGCCTTGCTTGTTAAGAGGCAATGGTCCCTGGGGCGTCTGGGTGGCTCAGTCGGTTAAGTACCCGACTTCAGCTCAGGTCATGATCTCTAAGTTTGTGGGTTCCAGCCCCACATCAGGCTTTGTGCTGACAGCTCAGAGCCTAAAGCCTGCTTTGGATTCTGTGTCTCCCTCTCTCTGCTTCTCCCCTGTTCACGTTCTGTCTCTCTCACTCAAAATTAAACAAATATTTAAAAAAATATGTTTTTTTTAAAAAAAGAGACAATGGTCCCTGCCTATCCTACAGGGTTCTGGGAGGGCCCAGTGGCCAAGTGTGGCTGCCAAGAGCTCTCTGCCCTCCAAGAGCTCCCTCTGTGTGGCGCCAGCCTGGGGCCTCCCCGGGTGGCGGGTGCAGCTCAAACAGGATCCAAGAGTGCTTGGGGACACCTGTTGTCCAGATGGGGCAGGCCCAGCCCTGTGCGGAAGCAGGTTAGGCTAATCGCCTGCTTTCACGACAGCAAAAATCAGGGCGGAGGCCTGTGATGGATAGAGGCTCCCACAGCCTAGCCCTGAGGATCCCCCGCAGGACCAGCAGCGATGCAGCTTCTTTTCAGTGGGGACTCAGAAGAGATGTGCTGGAGGGCAGGGGAAAGGAGCCTGTGCGCTGCGGGGCACAGGGGAGTGAGGGCGGGGACCTGGAGCACCTAGACCACAGGCTGCAGTGTCCATAGTCCATTCTGAAACAAGATGAGCCCCGGCTGCCACGGCGAACAAGCTACCGAAACAGGTTCCAAAGAAGGAAAAGAGAGGCAGCTCTCCCCCGAGGAAGGCGGCTGTGCCTGTCTCGTGCACACTCATAATCCCAAAGGCTCCAGAGCAAACCATCCTGATGAGTTTGTTTTTCTTGGAATCTTCTGATTAACTGAGAAAGGTGAAGGCTGGGGTGCTGGGGGGTTCCAGCTAAGAGTGCTAGGACTGAGAAGGGCTGGGCCACTGATCAGACCCATGATGCTGGCCCAGGCCGTGGTGGAAGCCCCCCATTCCCACCCCCGCCCCGGTCAGGACCGCACCGGACTGGGGGCTCTCAGTCCTCGAGCCTGGGCCGCCGTGGGGTTCAACGAGGCCTCAGTCTGCATATGCACATTCCCTTCCCCCCACAGTGCAGGGCTGGAGACAGACGCTCCCAGATACAACGCAGCCTGACTCTTGGGCAGTGGAGGCCCCAAATGCTTGCACCAGCGGGTCTCGAGGGCCCGTTCTGCCTCCCAGTCCCTCTCCTGTCCTGTCTGGACCTGAGCTAGGACAGGAGAAGTGGGAGAGGGTGCGGGACAGAAGGCAGATGGCCTTGCCCGGACCCCATGTCCACCTTCCCCTTCAGCCTGTGTCCCCAGCTGCCCTTGGCAAAGGAGGCGCAGGGGCAAGGTGAGGATGTGTCGGGGGCCCTGGCACCTTGGGAGCCAGACCCAGCACCCCAACTTCAGCTGAGCAGACTGTTTCTTCGTCCCACAGGAGTTGCAGTGCATAAGAACTGGGGCGCCTGGGTGGCTCAGTTGGTTAAGTGTCCGACTTCAGCACAGGTCATGATCTCAGTTTGTGGGTTTGAGCCCCATGTCGGGCTCTGTGCGGACAGCTCAGAGCCTGAAGCCTGCTTCCGATTCTCTCTCTCTCTCTCTCTCTCTCTCTCTTTCTCTCTCGCTCTGCCCCTCCCCCACTCATACTCTGTCTCTCTCTCAAAAATAAATGTTTAAAAAAATAAAAATAAAAAGTATCCCATGTGCACAGTGATATCTGTTACATGTGATATCTGTTACAAAGTAACGAAGTCCGAGGTGAGCCAGATGTGCAGCAAAGGGTCACAAGTAACACCCTTGGGGACCAGCCTGTCTGCTCACCCCAGTGTGTGGAACACCTGCAACGCTCACCTTCCCAGGCTGCTCAGATCACCCCACCTGACCCGGGTGACTAAGGGTGCAGGCGGGTGATGGTGCAGGACTCTGTGCCTGAAATGGCAAATGTGTCAGGCACGTCGGGGCACTAATCATGCTAAACACCAGCCACACCAGCAGCAGGGTGCTGGGGACCCCAGTTTGCTGGAACCTTCCAGCTTTTGTCTCAAGTAGTCCCTAGAGAGAGCTGAGGCCAGACAGGCTACTGCAGTCCTGAGCTCGGCCACGAAGGCGTCCCAAGGCTTCAGATAAGATGCTCCAACCCACGGCCCTCGGCCCACCTGCTCTGTGGAGGGTAGCCAAGGGCACCGGGGTCTAGCCTGCTCCGGCTCTCTGGAGTAACTGAGTCCTTTTTGCTTTGAAGCAGGGCAAGAAGCGAACCCCAGGCTGTCACTGAATCCCACAGCCCAACAGTCCCCAAAGGCACCTGCTCCTGGCTGCAAACCCAATGTCACCTTGATAGCTTTGTTGACTCAAAACCCAGCCATCTAAGCCACAGTAAAAACCAAGACCAGCCCACCAAATACCGCGGCTGGTGGTATGCCCCACCTGCCAGGGAGGAATGTGACCGACACAATGAGGCAGTGTGTGCCCTGCCCAGCCTCCATCCCTGGGTGAGCCCGTGCCTGCCGACACCCAGGCCTAGGGCTGCCCTGTGCCCTCCATGCCCTGGGGGCAGGGTCCTGCCCGCCCCCGTCCTGTCCGGCTCATACTCTAGGATGCTAGGGGGGGCCTGTTGGAGGCCTGGAGGCCCCGGTGCCCTCAAAACCATCTGGGAAAAGCTGTGAAGCTGCTAAGAAGTTCAAAGCACCCCGTGAACACAGGAAATGGTCCGTGGGTGACATGGCTGTGCCAGGACCAACAGCCCCCACCCTAAACTCTGTTCTCGTAAGGCCCAGCCCTGGCCTGGGGACCGGCCACCCACTCGGGCACAAGCCTGCTCAGGTCACAAGGATCAGAAAGAGTGATCAGTGTGGCCTCAGGCCCGTGACTCAAAACTGTGCTCAGCACCCCAGCGCTAGAGTCCGGGGCGACTTCAGAAAAGGGCCCCTAAACGTCAAGATGTTCCCATCAGACCTGCCAGGCCTCAGCTCCGCCAGCCCCGTTCCGGCTGTGCCCGCCCGTCTTCCCAGGGGCTCCCAGCCAGGAGCGGCGGCCCCTCCACATGCCCTCTGTGCAATACTCACTCCTACACCCTCCTGCGTGGGGGCCCCTGGCCCACCCCTGGGAACAGAGACGAAGACCCATCAGACCCCACGGTGACGGCAGCTTATTCTGAGCCCAGCACCCCCAACCCCAGCCCCCGCTGTGAGGAGTCCGGGGGGAAGGTGCACAGGCTGACAGCTGACAGCATCTCCCCTGGAGCTCCAAGCTAAAGCCCAAACCTCGCCTGGGAAACTCCACCAGCTCAACAGACCCCTGGCCCCATCCTGCCGCACACGCCGACCTGGGCCCATGAGCTCACTCCCCGCTGCGGTGCTGCTGCTCTGATGCCAGCCTGGCGGACCACGAGGGAGGACTCCAGAACCATCTACTAGCTGAGCTGCACCACACGCTTTATCACTAACAACCCAGGGCATAAGGCTGGTGGGGAGACTGCAGACTTCTCCAGAGAACAGGAGGAGGCTGGAGGTTGCGGGGTCCCCACGGGCAAGGACAGGGCACCGGTGGGCTGTCCGAGTGTGTGTCCCCATTCCCCTGACTGTCCTACCCCAAGGAGGACAGGTGGGTCTTCTCATTCCTGCCTCCCTGGGCCCCTGAACGCGGAAGGCCTGACGCGGGAGCTAGGACAGAGCTCCGGCACTTGGAAGAACTGGGCCCCCAGTGCTGACCCTCCAGGGCAGGAATGCAGGTCCTGCTCAGAGGCTGACCCCGGGGGACCAGCCAGCCTGGCATCTGCTGGGGAGCAGCGGTCGCCGGGCCCCCTCTCTGTGGACATTCTGTGTCCTGAGCATAGTGCCTACACGAAGCTGCCCTGAGCATCGAGCCAGGGCAAACCGCCCTCCCCACAGTGCACCCCTGCTCAGAGAAGGGGTGTGGCAGAGCCCCTCCACTCCCACCACTGCCGGCGTTCTTCCAGATGGACACGTTTGTTTCTCCTCCGTTAATGCTGTCTCCCTCTTTTTCATCCAGTTCTACAGATCACTTTGTGATCCTGATTTTCAGGGAGCTACGTCAAATCCCTCCAGAAAGAGGGGCATAAACAGGACCAGCCAACAGGTCAGGATGGTCAGACCCTGTCCCCGGCCCGGCCCGAGTCTCCTGGAGCCCTGCTGCCGTTCTGCAGTCCTGGGCCCGAGGCTCTGCCTGAGCAGAGGGATTTCCTCCCCCAGACAGACGCTTCCATGGGAACAGAATGCTCCAAGGATAGAGAAAACGCCAGGCCACAAGAATGGCCAGCGGCCTAGAAATTTTCTAAGTCTCGTTTATGCTGGAAGCTGGCACAGAGGCAAGCAAGAAGGCCAGACGTGAGGTTTCCTGGGGTGTGTGGGGTTTTGTTGTTGTTGCTGTTGGTAACTGTCTCACGGGGGAGACAGAGGTACCGGAGTGCGTTGGGCCCGACTTGAAACCACGTTTCGTAAACCCGAATTCTGCAGATAAGTCCAGCTCTCACAAGAAGCCCCGAGCCCTGAGGAAGCGGGTGGGGGCTGGTGACAGGGACCCAAGACGGCCAAGCCCAGGGGGTGCGAGCCAGCCACACGAGACACTGGGCACCTCGTCATCAGGCCCCGGCCCTACTTCCTGCAGAGGACGGGCCAGCTGCTTGCCCCGGCCTGTGGCAAGGCCCAGCCCATTTCTGTGAAATGCTCCCCTTTGGACTCCACAAAGGCAGCCTTCTTGAGCCCAGACTGCTTCTCTCCCCGCAGGAATAAGGGAAACCCAGACAGGCCTGGGCTGCTGAGGCCTGAACACAGGAGATCAAGTTGCCCCAAGCAAAGCCTCTGGGGCCCCGTGAGTGCTGCTGACCTGGCACTCCGGGGCTCTTCCCAGATCACGAGTTCTAGAACCGAAGAGCCTAGGGGGCCAGGGAATCTCTGTGGGACAGAAGGATGGCCCTGGGCACTTACCAGGAAGTCCCTGCCCTCCTGGGCCACCATTTCCTCCTTCTGCAGAGGCCACATGTGTTCACTGAGCACCCCTCACCTGGCAGGCTCCCATTTAGCCACCGCACCCAGCTTTGCACTGTCGCTTCTGGAAGCCAGCCCTGAGTCTGTGTGCACTCTGCCTGGTCCCATGTGGCCCTGACCCCACACCGCACTGCCTGGCTGAGTGGCCAGCTCACAGTAGGTGTTCAGTGTAGCCTGGGGTGGGAGGGGATGCGAAGGAAGGACACGCCTCACTCAGCTTGTGAGCCTGCACAGCCCTGAGGTCCCCAAGAGTCCTGTCCTTGCGACAGGTCTTGGTAGCCCAGAGCCCCGCAAGCCCTCTGAACAGTGTCCCCCCGCTACACACACACCAGGCCACCCTATGGTAGACATTGTTTCTGCACCAGGCCCCCAGGGGCAGATGGCCTGCCCGGACACAGAAGGTGCGGAAGCCAATGCCAAGGAGTCGGCCAGCGCCCTGGCGATCAGAAAATAAACATTTTGTTTCTGCGGCGTGCATCCTGGCCAGCACACACTCGGACGGGGCTTGTGAAGCCGCCTCGCTCCCGCCTTGCTGGGAGAATTCCTTGCCTAACGAAAGTTGAGGGACCTTTCCAAAGCACACAGGGCTCTGGCGGGCGGCCAAGGCCAACGTGCTGCCGGGATGCACACGGCGGGGGCGTGGGGCAGCTTCTACGGCAGCAGGATCGGCGGCCCGGAAGGTGGGCCCTCAGGGGGCACTGGTTTCTGCACAGCCACCTGCAGCTCAGTGCTCCGAGGGCCACGCCAGGGCACAGGAGCTGGACGACAGAGCGGGGGGGGGCCTCACAGCTCTAGGTCTCAGTTCCAGATCGTGGCTTCAAGAAAAAGAGCATCCTTTTTGTCAAAATGAGCAAACTGCCAACCAGTTTATCAAGTGCACTTTGCAGACTGAGGTCAAGACCAGGGATGAGACCGGCCCCAAACTGCACAGCTAGTGGAATGGCGAATTTCACTTCAAGTGCAAGCTGAAGACCTCTGACTTCCAGGCTGTGCTCAGGAGAGCATCTGATCCTCAGGCAGGACGGCAGCCCAGAAAAGACTGGACAGGCCCGGCTGGAATCCCAGCTCCCGTGTGCCCTCGGTGAGACCTTGGCAAATCGTTAACTTCTCAGCCTCAGTTTCTCATTTGGACCACGAGGCCCATCAAGGGCCCCAAACAAAGCCACAGTGTTGTCTGGAGAAGTAATTGCAGTGACCGCACCAAGGAGGCCAGTGACGGTGCCTGGCGGGCATGAGCTCCCTCCGTCCGCCCCAAACCTGCTTTCTAGAGCAGAGAGACACCGCAGCAACGCAAAAGGTAGCATCTCTACGAATAAAAGCGTAAGAACTGGCAAAATCGATCTGCCGAAAACCATCAAGAACACAAACGGAGGCCTGCACCAACAGAGTAACATCGATTGTGTGTCGCAAACAGAAAGACTTGACCTCGAAAAAAGTATAAATTCTCCCCAAGTTAATCCCTAAAATATCAGCAGCACCACCACCTCCCCTGACCCCCGCCGCCATCTAAAACAAAATGATCCTCAAGTCTTTATTGGAAAAATAAAGGGGAGAGAGTCATCAGGAGCACTATACAGAACACTGAGAAGAGACTCTTCTGACCAGATGCTAAACCATTGTAACAAAGCCTTAACAACCAAGACTACATTGCCACGTGAGGACGCACGGAGACAAAGGGAAGGTGACGAAACAGACCCAGCGCCGTGAAGGGGGAATCTCAAAGCAGAGAGGAAAAGATGGAATTCTCAATACCCAGTATTGTCGTAAATGGGGAGCCGTTAACAACAACAGAGCTGGCTCCCCGTTTATGCCATGTACACACACTCCATCCGCACTGACCAAAGACTGCGATATGAATCACAGAAACACAGGAGAATTCCTCTACAATCTCAGCACCAAGGGACCTTTCAAAATCTCAAAGCCCAAAGCCATAAAGTAATGAATAAATCTGATAAAAACCTGTATGTGTCCAAAACATGCCGAAAGCACTGGTGGGAATGTAAAATCATACAGTCCCTTTGGAAAACAACCTGGCAGTTTCTCAAAGTGTTTCCAGGTGACCTGGCAACTCCGACCCTAGGTACACACCCCAGAGAGATGAAAACACGTCCACACAAACACGTCCACACAAACACGTCCTCATAAACACGTGCACACAAACACGTGTACTCGGATGCTCACGGCCGCGTCCTTCCTCCTGCCCCAAGAGTGGGAACAAACTCCGCTGTCAGCCAGCGAAGGCACAAGTGAAATGCGGTCAGGGACGACGGGCTATTCTCTGGCCACAGGGGGAGGATCAGTGACGCCTGGTACAACGGAGGTGAACTTGAGAAACGCGACGCTGAGCGGAAGCAGCCGCACCGGAGACCAGGTGCCGCACGATCCCACCTACGTGAAGTCCACACGGAGCGTCATTACAGGTTGCCGGTGGCTGCAGGTGGCTGAGGGCGTTGGACGTGACTGCTACAGGCCCGGGGCTTCTTTCAGGGGTGATGAAATGTTTTTATAAAATGCACTGTGGGGGTCCACAGGCAACCCATGGGAACATACAGACTCAGGAGTGGAAGGAAACCACTAAACTCATAGCCTTTATTTTACTTTAAAGATTTTGATTTTTTTAATGCATTAAGATTTTATTTTATTTTTTAATATTTTATTTATTATTGAGACAGAGAGAAACAGAGCATGAGTGGACGAGGGGTAGAGAGAGAGGGAGACACAGAATCTGAAGCAGCTCCAGGCTCTGAGCTGTCAGCACAGAGCCTGACACGGGGCTTGAACCCACGAACCGTGAGATCGTGACCTGAGCTGAAGCCGGACGCTTACCCGACTGAGCCACCTAGACACCCCCTTAAGATTTTATTTGTAAATAATCTCTGCACCCAACGTGTGAATGTACTATCAAAAAAGAAAATACATATGCGTGTATGTGTGTCTGTGTTTAAGAGGCGGATATATACCAAGTTAGAAATGAAAAAAAGGATGATTCTCAAGCCAAAACCTTATTCAAATGGTCACATTCCGTTTTCAAAAAAAGAAGACCCCCCATCTCCACATTAGATCATGTTGATGTTTCGGGGCGCCTGGGGAGCTCAGTCGGCTGAGCGTCTGGCTCTTGATTTCAGCTCAGGTCATGACCTCGGGGTTCGAGGGACTGAGCCCCGCATCAGGCTCTGTGCTGACAGCGTGGAGTCTGTTTGGGATTCTCTCTCTGCCCGTCCCCCTGCCCCTCTTTATTTATAAACAATATTTACAACTATAATAATATTTATATAATTTATTAAAAAGTAAACTTTAAAAATAGTTTCAAAAACTCATTTTGATGTTTCATCAAAGTTCCTTTCAACTTTCTTTCTTCCGTTATCGGCGGGAACAAGGCTTATGCACTCTTTAAAACAGCCCTTTGCACAACTGTGCGGCCCCACCAGCCCTGAGTTCTCGCACTTAATAATCACCAAATTAAACCTGAGGTTCACGCGAGCACAGGATGTGAAGACATCGGAGAGTGCCAACCCCGACTGGCAAGCGGGCCACACGCACATGCACATGGGCAGCCAGCGCGCAGGCGTCTCCACAGAACACCGCTGGGGGGACGTCCGTGGAAAACAGAGGTCCGTGTGGCTCCCCGCCCACCCGCCTGCCTGGCAGGGGCTGGCGAGGGGCTTCGTGCCCACCAGACAACACTGCCAGGCTTGGTGGGCGGCCCACAGCGGGGTCGGGGCGGCTCTGTGCCTCAAACCCTGGCCCTGCCAGAACAAGGCCCGTCCCTTGAGCCTTGTCCACACATTCGGAAAGCCTGCCCAGCCCTGCCCGACGGGGGCACCAGGAGGCGGCTGCGTGTTGGCTGAAGTGGGGTGGGGGGAATGGCCCCGAGCGCCGAGCGAGGGGAATTTAGGACACACGTTAGAGACGGACATCTGGGCCAGTCATCCACTATGGTGGTGGGTGCGCTGTAGCCCCCTTCCTGCCCACCGTCACATCCCTACATCTGGCAGAGAGACCAGGGGCAGAGACTAAGTTCAAAGTGTCAGATCCAGCTGTTCCTCCTTTCCTTCAAGGGGGGGGGGGGG
>PJEM01001696.1:106338-147262 GCA_004023845.1 Helogale parvula | reverse complement strand
CCCTCTTCAGTCCTGGGAGCCAGCGGCCTGCCTGGTTACACAGTGCTGGCTCCCCTCACACTCGGCACCTGTTGATGCAGCCCCAGTGGGAAGGCAGGCTCGGGGAGCAGGGAGGTGCTAGAGCCCCCAAAGAAGGGGCCCCCGAAACGCATGGGGAAACTTGCTTGGGCAAGGTCCTCAGAGGACCAGCACGAAACATCCAGCTGCCCTCACCCCTGCGGTGTCAAGGTAGGCCCTGCCCCCCTTCTTTCCCCAAACTCAGACGGGCTCCTCACTGGCTGCAAAGCTGGTCACGGCAGGCGGCATGGGCCCCTGCCCTGCTGTGATGCGGTCCAACGACAGGAACCCAAGGGTGACAGCTCCCTGGGAAGGTGCTGCAGGTAGGAGAACCGCCCCAGCAGGGGCATCAGAAGCAAGATCTCAGCCACTTAGGAGGGGCCTCAGGCAAACCCTGCTTCCCTCCAGGCCTCCATCTGTCCTCTGTGCTGGGAGGAGGTGGTCCCCGAGGGCCACCCTTGCTGGCTCTGGGCCTCACGGCAGGCTGCAGGAGGTGAGAGAGGACAGATACGCTCCAAGGGCGGAGTCATCCAGGATGTGCCTGATGGCCGTGTGGGCACCTGGCTCCCAGCTCCGGCCTGCCACACCCCGGGTGTGTCCTGGGAAAGTCCCCCAGCTCCAGGCCCATCTGCACAATGAGACAGTCGACCCACATGAGCCCAGGGTGTCCCCGCCCTGCCCCAAGAGGCTGCTGTGCCTCACCAGCTTTGGCTCGACTTGAGTGAGGCCTGGCACCAAATCCAACTCAGAACTGCTCCTCTGCCCCAGGGGCCCCACTGGCCCCCTTGAGGCCAGACCCTGCTCCAATCTCCAGACCTAGGGGCCCCGCCGATGTCTCAAGGGTCTCTCTCAGCACAACGTGACTCAAACCTGTTGAGCACTTTCCCCCCTGGGCCTTCACGAAGAGCAAACACCTCACTCCGGGGCCAAAGTCCTGCCTTGCAGCTCACAGCAGCCCCAGCAGCTCGGCTGGGTCCTGTCTCGCCCGTGACCTCCCTGCCCACTCAGCTCCTCCAGGCAGTGCCCTCCCTCAGCCAGGGTCTCCCCGTCACAAACTTTTCTCCGCACTCCACTATAACCCCATCCCTGTCCCCATGCGCGTCCCCACGGGCGGGCTGGCAGGCTCTGGAGGGCCCGGCCAGGGAGCGGGTCTGCTCACCGCACCCCGAGGTCTAGAGGAGTGGGGTCGGGTCCTGAGGACCAGGTTGAAATGGTGACTCCTCTGGGGCAGAACCCCACCTCCGCTACCAGGACCGGGTCTCCTCGAGCCCCTTAGGCAACTTCAGTTTCTCCTTCCCCATCTGCAAAATGGGGAAATAAACCCGCTGCCATGGGGGCTTTGGGGGTAACGAGAGGAGACCACACACGGGGCCCAATCTGGCAGGATTTCAACACTGCTTTACGGTGCCCAGCTGCGCCGGGATGGAGGCAGAGGGGGGCTTGAAGCATCTGTGCCTCACTGTCTGGGTCTCACCCCGAGAGCAGGGCCCCAGGCACGCCAGGGAGACGGGCGGCGTGGGCCTGCGCTGGCCACCAGGGCCCCGTGGGGGCGAGGGCGGCAGCGGCCCGGCTGGGCCATGCCCCGGCGTGCCCGAGCACCGCAGGTGGCCACGGACAGGCCTGCTGGCATCGGCTGTGGCACGACATTCCTGGGCGCATTCCGTGTCTCTGGGCAGAGCCGGGGTGAGCGGCAGTGACACGGCGCGTGGGGTCCTGCTGCTCCGCAGCCCCAGAGGCCCCGTGCAAGGACCACCTCACCCGAGGGCTGGGGCTCATCCGGAGGCAGGCGAGACACTTGCCGAGCCGTCGCTTGGGGTTGAGGGCCTCGGCCTGGGCTCTCGGTTGTCCTTCCTGGGAGGGCCCGCCTTCTAGTTCCATCTCCCCTGCCAGACCCAATGCTGGGGCGAAGCAGGGTGTGTACCTCAGGCGGCTGGATCAGCACACCTGGCACAGAGTCCCCGCTCTGCCCAGTGCCCTGTGGTTCATCTGGGCAGGGCCCATCCCCCCTCACAGCCAGGTGCCCGTGAGCCCCATGGAGGAACGACTCGGGGGCAAGCAGACAACCATGGACAAGCAGCGCCCTGATCTGGGAAGCTGTGCTCACTCGACTTCTAGCCGCTCATGGCCCCCAGCCCAGGCACCCCTCGGCGTCTGCTCCCCAGAAGCAGCCCGGGAGGGAACCCCTAGTGCAGGGGCTCCCAGGCTTCAAGGATGGGGCAGCATGGCCAGGGGGGTCGGTACCCTCTACCAGCACCAGCTGGAAATCCAGGTTCTGGGCCCGCAGCCATGTCCTCGAGGGGTACTGGAGGCTCCAGGAGGCCCACGAAAGGCTGCTGAGGAACCCCATCTTGTAGAATAGGTGTGGCCCCGAACACACGACCAAACAGACAGGCGTGTCTGTGCTCTCTGACTTGGCAACTCTGAATGAATCAGTTCTACCCCCACAATGGGCATCGCGGCACCGACCTCGGGGGGAGGGGAGCGTGTGGACGGATGGCCCAGCTCAGTGCATCAGCGTGCGGACAGAACATGGCTTCCACTTGGAGGCCCGACCTCGGGCTCCGGAAGGGTTGGCCAGGGCGGGCCTCTGTTTCTTTGACTTTCCCAGGGACACACCTCGACATAACTGTTAATTTCCTGATAGGCTTATTTTTTCCCTTCCTATTTTTTCTCCTTTGTTCGTTGCTGTTTAAACTGTTTGGCAGGATACGCAAACATAGCACCCAAAACTCGAGACGCACCTAGAAGGCCCCAGAGGCCCTCGCAATCCGAGTTAACACACCTGAGGTGGACGTGCAGGGCGAGCACCGGGTGAACCTCCAGGCTCGACCACACAGGCCTCTGATCCCCAGGAGACAGGCTCAGGCGGCGCCCCCATGCACATGCGGACAGCGGCCAGGTCCCAGAGGACAGTGGTGGGGCCAGGCTCGACCCCCGCTCTGTCTGTTCCAAGCTTGTGCCCTTACCCATCACGCTGCAGAAATTTCCATCGCGCTGGAAACCCAACCTAGTTCCCCCACCCAAGCCACCAGCGCAATCCTCACCCACTACTTGGTGAAACTCCCAACAGCCAGAGGCTATTGGGACAAGGAGGGCTCCGAGACGGCCCCCAACATGGCCCCCGAGGAATGCACGAGGCTTGCTGCAGCCCTAAATCACGCCTACATCCAGCCATTCCTCACATACAGAAAACTGACTCCCGGGGCTGGGCTACTGTAAACTCCACCCGTCATCCCCGGCATCTTGTCTCGTCCGGGAACAAAGGTTTCCAGGGTTTGTTGCCATGTCCTGGCAGCAGTGGGGACGCTGGCGACAGCGGAGCTAACGTTCCCTGGGCACTTACATACAGTGAGCTTCATGAGGACCGTCCCTCTGAACACTCACAACAACCCCAGGAAGGGGCAGCGCGGCGCCAGCACCCGACGGTCAGGAACACGCCAAGGCCATGCGGGGAGGACGTGCGGAGGCCCCGGACCCCGCAAGTCTGCCTGCAGGACCGAGCGGCGCAGTGCAGGAAGGAGAGGAAGAGGGAACGGACCGGGGCCACCTGATCCGGGGCAGCAGCAAGGCAAAAGCCAGGCAAGAGGCCGGTGAGAGGCGTGCGCAGGCTGACCGCACACAGGGCCAGGCCCTCGGCCAGCTGGGAGGAAGGGGCAAAGGCAGTGAGTACATGACTTTCCCCTGGGGCTCACCTCCACGTGATGAGTGAGAGGTCAGGGGGAAGAGGCTAAAGGCACCAAGGAGGAGGCAAACCAACCAGACAAAATGAAGGAAACCAGCAGGCGGCCGTTACAGGCATCTTCCTGAGGGTCCCAGGGTGGCCCCTGCTCCTTCTTCCTCTTGGACATAGATGTATGCATATGCACGTGTGCACCCCCCCCCCCCACCTCACACACAACTCCACCATCTTGTAATTGCTTCAAGATGTGTAATTCCCACAGTGACCGATATTGACACGGTCAATTTGACTCTGATCCGCCCCCCCTCCTCCCAGGGGTCCTCCTGCTCCACTGGTGAGGCCAGGCGTCACGGCCAAAGGAGGTGCCCACCCCCAGGAGACCAGCTTCCAGGCCTCTAGCGTCACACCTTCCCTGTCTGGGACCAAGTCAAGAAGTGAGAGCCCATTTCTCTCTTGCAAAAGTAAAAATGTATGACAATTTGGAAAAAGCACAGAACCCATGGGGAAGTCCCTCATTTCCCATCTGCAAGTGACTACCACGAAAGGCAGCCGCCAGATGCTGTGTGTCACTGGCAGAGGCTCGGGGTCACTTGGAATGGGGAACCAGAGCCACGCTGGCCTCGAGGGATAAGGCTCTCAAATCCCTGTGGGAGCTGCCACCGTAGCCTTTTGGGAAAAAAAAAGCAGACCGAGAGGCTGGCCCACCCCCGAGAGAGGTCCCTGCCCCTTGGCCCCTTTTCTACTCTCTGTCTTCCAAGCAGAGAGGTGGCTCTTAAGAAACTGAGGGCTACTGACACTCGTGCTCCCTTGAAATGGGTGCCTGCTAAGTGCAGGCAGGAATCTTGGTGCCGGGGCCTCGCCCGTTCCTCCACGACCCCTAGGAGGCAGGTGTCAGTCTCCTACTTTACAGCTGAGGAAGCTGAGCCCTCCAGAGGCTGAGGAGCCCGTGAGGTCACCGAGCGAGAGCGGCCCACCTCCACTGGAACAAGATGGGCATGCGTGCACATCACCCTGCAGACCTCAAGGGAGGACAAGTCACGGGGGCCCTAACCAGCGGGTCCCCACGGCTGCAGACTGCAGTCGTGCTGGTGGGCTCAGGGCACAGAGCACTTTGTAGCCTTTCCCTCTCAAGGATGCTGGCCGTGTCGAGGTTTATCAGTGATCTGCCCAGCAAGCAGGTTGGAGGTCTTAACGAGGCTGGGGCCCCGGACAAGAGGGGGTGAAAGCTGCAGCCGCGCACAGGACAGACCCGCAGTGCCAGGCCTCCCTCTCACGCCAAAACGTCTCCTGGAGCAAAGCAGGAGAGGCCAGCCTCAAGGTCGACGCAGAGCGGCCAGAGTGATTCTGCCGTGACAGAAGGGCTGCCTGGCATAGCACAGACAGCCCCAGATGCCACTCCTCAAGCCTGGCTCCACCCTCCACAGGAGCGTTGGCCGGCGGGAAGGGTGGGGGGTCCTGCCCTGGCGGCCCGACAGACAGACGGTGCTCAGGCTGGCTTGCAGGCATCCCGCTCGGCCACAGGCTGACGTCCCGGCAGCAATGTCCCCAAGTGAACAAGGAACCCGAGGTCCCTCGGGTTGGTGCCTGACCCAGACACATGTACACGCACAGATTATGTTTACAGACTGACTCTGGAGACAAAGAGGGGCCTTCTCTCTCTTCTGCACGTAAAACTGGTTCTCACTGGGGCGCCTGGGTGGGTCAGTCGGTGAGGCGTCCGACCTCAGCTCAGATCATGATCTCACGGTTCGTGGGTTCGAGCCCCGCATCAGGCTCTGTGCTGACAGTTTAGATCCTAGAGCCTGCTTCGGAGTCTGTGTCTCTCTCTCTCTCTCTGCCCCTCGCTCGCACACATTCTGTCTCTTTCCGTCTCTCAAAAATGAATAAACATTAAAAAAAAATACCTTAAAACAAGAAAAAAAACAAAACTGGTTCTCATTGCAAAACTAAGTAGGAACCAAGGGGTTTCGGCCGGTCCTCCGGCAGGGTGGGGGCGAGCCCAGGATAAACCCCTTCACATGGCGGCTGGGCTGAGCGGCCTCCCTGCCTCCCGCTTTCTCTGGCGCTCCCTCCCTCCCTCTTTAATCTTGCCATTGTCCCCTCCAAGAGAGACCTCATAGTGTTTCCATGAAAGCAAGAAAAATGGACGTTCCTGAAGGTATTGTGGGGCCTGCCTGGGCGGAATCACTCACATGTCTTTTTTCTCACTATTAGCTCGAGATGATCTTAGAGAAAGAAAAAGAGAACGGGAGAAAGACCCCCACACAAAACACAAACAAAAAAGTCCCGTCCTCGATGGCTGGGGAGAAAGAAAGCCGCTCTGTGTCTCTGGAGGGACATCAATGCCGGAGCGCCCAGGTTGGCGGCGACGCACAGCATCAAGCGTCCCACTCGCCCGCCTGAAAACAAGAAAGCAACCTCCAATTGATTGGGGGGAAAAAAATTAATTGCAGCTTTAGAAAAATCCTTTCTCTCCGGCAGGGCCCAGGCCCATTGAAGGCCGGGCCGCGTGGCGGGGCCCACAGCAGTTGTCACCATTCACCGCGCGCAGGTGGCTGCTAGGTTTCCCAGGGCTCGAAGGAGAGGAGGCTGTGCCGCGCCTTTCAGGGGGGGCTGCCAGCATCTACGCAGGGCCACTTAAATCAGTCTGAGGCCGTGAAGGGCTCCACTGCCGCAGCCCGGGCCTGGCCGCCCAAACAGAGCCCCGGGAGGCCGGCAGGCGGGTGTGGGGCCAGGAGGAGAACGCCAATCAAAGACCCCCGGCCCATGGGTCCTTCTCTTCCTCATTTTCATTCCTATGGCTACATTGTGTCCACTGGCAGCGGATTCCAAAAGCAAGGCGGCCGTACCACCTCCCAGGGATTTAGAGCCGCTGTCCCCAAACCAGGCTCATTAGAAGTGAGGTCCCTCCCAGGCAGCTCCAGGGAGGAGCAAAGACAGAAGGCTCAGGCACAGCTGGGAACACTGGGCTCCTCCAAGGACGACTGGCAGGCCAGGAGTAGGGGCGTCTGCAGAGAGCAGGGCCCACCTGGGCATTGGCCCCGGGGATCTGTGGAACACTGCAGAGCCCCCCGAGGCCTCCAAACCTCAGGGAACCGGGGCAAACCTGGTATGGGTGGGAGTGGGCCCTGCTCCGGGGCTGACGTGCCTCGGGGGTGAATCCACCACCCTCGCCTCCTCCCAGATGCCCGAAGCCAGCAAGCCAGGGGACGGTGACTATTGAGCCGGTTGTGGGTGGCAAGGAGGCCCCCAAGCCTGGCCACATTCTAGCAGTTTCTCCAAGGCCCCGTCCCTGCTGCCCCTCCGGGCCTGTTTCAACTGGAAAGCGGCGAGGAGGACACTGCCTTGCAGAACCGCTGGCCAGCACGAGCCCGGCACACACGGCTCGCCCGGTGGCAGCCGAGGCCAAGACCACTGAGCTCCGCGCTGCCCAGCGGCCACCGCCCTCGGAGGCTCTCAGCAAACCAGGAGCCTGGGCTCCACAAGGGCTGATCTCACTCCCCACACCCCCAATACAGCTGAGGGCTCTTGCTGACCTGCGGTCTCCCTTCCTAGCGCCCTTTAGCATTCCAGCACAGCGCCTAACCCGGCCATGGATGAAGATGGGGGGAGGGGGGACGACTCTGTTCTTTCAGCAAGACACACGTTAATTCCAGCTGACCTGCATGGCACTCGGCAGCTCATCTTCCAAGTTACCAGGGTATCTGAGCTGCGTGAGGTCTTCCCCCAAGAACATCTCAGAACTGCACTGCTCAGAACTTTCTGCCACAGGAGGAAGCCAGAGGACACCTCCCTGCATGACTCGGGAAGGCTGGGTGTCGGTCTCCCAGATGGTGCTGGGAGGAGGCATCTAGAGAGATGAGCAAAGCCCAAAAGCTTGACCCAAGAGGGCAGGCGGGGCCTGGGGGGTGGCCGTGACAGTGGAGTGGGGGAGGGACGCAGAGGCAGACAGCCAGAGCCTCCTCTGGCCCGGAGACTGGGAGACAGAAGAGATGGTGTCTCAGGTCCCTCAACTATGGGACCCAGCACTGCCCCCAAGAGGGTGGGGGTGGCCCCTGCCATACCCAGAATCCCATGCACCCTTCCATCTCCCGTTCTCCCCCGAGGGAGAGGAAATGTAGGGGAGAAGCCAGGCCCTCGAGACAGAGACCCCAGGGGGGGTCACCTCCCTGACAGGGGGCGGGGGGGGGGGTCCCGGCAGCAGAACAGTGACCAAGCTCAGGCTCATTGGGGGAGTCCGAGGGTGCCCTGGGGCCCCTGCAAGGAGCTGGATGGGCCCTCAGCACAGGACGGGGCAGCCAGGGCCGGCCCGCAGGCTTTGCCATCACAGTGCTCCCTGAGCACACCCAGCCTCGCCCCGTCTTCCTCCTTCAAAGACCTGAGACTATTGGTCCAGCTTCGTTTTTCTTTCTGGGGCCCTGCTGAGGCATAGTCTCAGCCCCTGAAAAGGCTCCGGGGACGGGCGCAGCTGGCGGCAGCACCCTCCCGACGCCGGTCTCCCAGGAGAGGCCCAGGCTCACGGCGGACAGGTGATGGTAAGTTGAGGAGGGCCTGTGCCAAGCAGTTGCTAAGAGGCCCCAAGAATCCTGAAGCCCTGATTAATGGGCAGATGGCCCTCTGCCGTGGCAGCAGGACCCAGCGCTGTTTCTCACCAACAGCAGCGGTGCCACCGCCAGCACTGGTCTGGCAGATGCCTGCTTGCCTGCTCCCCCTAGGGGGGGTGGTCAGGGGACACCCCGGCATTGCCTGGGAAGCCATCAGACAGCATCCCCATCCCTCCCAGCTCCTGGGGACATGGACTCAGGGACGAAGAGGACAGAAGACATGGGGCCGACAAGGTGACACACGTGTCCGAGGGCCAGCAGACCTTGTACTCTGCCCGTGTCTGCAGGTGACAGGCTGCCCCGCCGCCCAGCCCCATCCGCCCTGCACGGTGCTCCAGCCCAGCGGGCACTGAGAAGGCACTTGTCCTTTGCCACTGCCCAGTTCAGAAAGATCGGCCTTCTCGTCTGAGGCCAGATACGCAACAGGGCCCCCAAGTTGGCGGGCGCTGGGCGGGGGGCGGGGGGTCAGGCAAGATCTTTTGCTCCATCTGTGGTTCCCCACCGCAACGTCACTGCGGGGACCGTCGTGACTTGGGGAGGTGTGGGGACTACGGGCATCTGGTGGGTAGGGGGAAGGATCCCACAACATGGGACAGCCACTTTCCCTCCTACAAAGAACCATCAAGCCTGAGACGCCGACCTTGCCAAGGCTGAAAACTCTGGTCTCAAGAGAGCTCTGGTCTCAAGAGAGCAGCATCCCCCCCCCCCCCCCCGCCCCGGCCCCGTAACGGCAGCTCGCTTGCTCACAGGCATTTGCTGGGTGCAGTAACGATGCTTGCACTGCGGCTTCAGTACACACGACATTAACTCTGGGCCCTTGGGGGGCTCAAACACCTTCCCAGGGCCTGGTTGTTTTGTTTTGTTTTGTTTTGTTTTTTAATGTTTATTTATTTTGAGAGAGCAAGAGAGTGGGGAGGGGCAGAGAGAGAGGGAGAGAAACAATCCCAAGCAGGCTCTGGGCTGTCAGGGCAGGCTCGGGTTCCAGTGCCTGCTGGGAGAGGGGGAGAAAGGCGAGATTCCGCAGCAGGGCGAGCAGGAGGCCTAGAACGAACGGCCCCGCCCTCTGCCCCCGCTGCCCCACACTGGGCTCGCCCAGCATCGCGGCTCCACCTGCCTCCTCCTCCCTCAGTTCTTTTGCTCCCAGCTCTGGGCCTCTGGGAGGTCAGGCCACGGGCTGAAGACACAAGATCCAATTCGCAGTGGACACGGCTCAGTGTCCCCGCCCTCCCAGCGCTGGTGGTGGAGGTCGCTCTCTGCGGCTCTTCCCCCTGCCCCCCCTTCTTAGATTGCAGTACCGGGATGGGTCATACGGTTACTTTAGGGGAGGCCAGAGCAGGCATGACAGACGCCCAGGAATGCGGGGAGAGCTGAGGACATCCTTTCCCTGCTGCTTTCGTGCCTATGACCAGCCAAGAGTCAGTCTGAATGCATGGTCACTACTCTCTCCAGGTCTAAAGTGAGGTTCCACTCACGGGATCTGAGGTGCCCCGGGACTTTGGCAGGGGAACAGTCAGCCTCCCGGCAGGGCCAACACTTGCATGAAGCCCTAGCTGGGAACCCAGAGCAGGGGACGAGTGGCCACCTCTAGGGGTTCACAGTCCGAGAATGGTTGAGGTCAGCAAGGGATGCTCAGAGTAAGGGTTCGGGGCCCATGTTTTCTGACCACTTGGACTGTACTGAAATATCATCTCATTTAATTTGTGCCACTTTCCTAAGAGGGCCTACTGTATCAGCACCATTTCACAGACTGGGCATTTGAGCCTCAGTAACTTGGGTGAAAGGCTGGCAGAAAGCCACTCAGGCCCCCCCACATCCGAAGACATGCCCAAGCTCCCCGCCCTCAGCTCACTGTCCTGCTCCTAAGCCCCACACAGTGACCACCAGGGACTTAGAGGCCGCAAACTGGATAAGGATGTATACATTGTGAGGTCCCAAATGAACCGTGGGCATCTTTCAGAGGGTCAGTCAAGAGCAGGAAGGGGTAGGCAGCCTGCTGAGGGCCCACTATAGGCTGGACCCTTCACAGGGGCATGATTACGTCTTCAGGACAGCCCTTGGGAGAGAGGAGAGACGAATGTCACTGCACCCAGTGTCACAGCCAGGGTGTGGCAGAGCACGAGGAGGTCCTGTGCTCCTTCCACCTCACCTGTGGGGGGAGCCAGACCTCCTCGGTGGGGGGGCACCCGCTAGCACCTGGTGGGAGGTGATGAGGGCAGACCCAACACACATCTCTGGCTCCATGAGGCCCACCGAGGAGGACCTGCGGGGCACACGTGACCGCACAGGACCGGGGTCATGCTTCCCGGCCGCACCCAGGACAGGTGGGCAGGGAACGGAGTGCATGTTAGCAGCACACGGAGCCACCGAGGCAGGGCCAGCTGGAGGGTGGCGAGGGATGGGAAAGGAAGTGGGTGTGGGTAAGGAGGGAGTCAACAGGAAGTGCACTTGGAACGTGCCCGTGAAGCAGGTTGAAGCCGAGCTGCACCCCTGCCCCCCACCCCAGACTTCTGCTTTCTCGGTTCTCCCTCAGATGGTGAAAACCAGCTTGTTCCTGCAGGGGAGCACGCTCTTTCTTCCTCCTCGAGAAAGCCTCCCTCCAGGGAGCAGGGCGAAGCCCAAGCTTCCGGGAGGACACAGAGATACCAAGGTGCCCCAGCTCTGAGAACATCTGTAAGAAACCCCAAATTGGTGCCCACAGGCCAGGGGCACAGCAAAGGGCCAAGCCTGGGGCGGGAAGCCTCCAAAATGGAGAGGACCCTGGGCACTGGTCAGCGCCTGCTTCCGGACCAACGAACCCAGCACCCGTGAGCCCGGCGTCCACAAAGGGAAAAGCCTGGGGGGCTCCTGCCTGGCTCGACTCCGTCCGCTGCAAAGTCACCCCTCCTCTCCTTCCGCCCAGGAGCCTCCACCTCCCCTCCAGCCAGCTCACCTCGGAGGACCGCCAGGAGACCTAGGGATAGTGGCGCGGGGCTTCGGAAGGGAGAAGCCACTAAAACAGGAGCTTCGGAGCCCTGGAGACTGTGCTCCCACCAACCACCCCGAGAGGTGCTCTTGTCTGCACCGTGCAGACGAGCACACAGGGTGAGACTTGGAGTAACGCGCCCAAGGCCCCACAGCTGAAGGTCTCACCGCCCGAACTTGAACACGGCCACCTGTCCCCCGTGCTCCAGCCTCTTCACACGGGGAGGCCCGGCTGGGATTAGCGATGGTGCCAAGCTGCCCTGGGGTGACGAAGCACCATCGGGCCACTGGAGAGGCCGGCGGAAAGCGCTTGCCAGGCGGAGAGGCACTTGGAGGCTCAGGGCAAGGGCCCAGAGAACAGGAGGGAAGCAGTGGCGAGGACAGCGACATCCCACCGACGCCAGGCACAGCTGCAGGCCTGCGGGGGAGGGGGCCCAGGTGGGAGGGACAGGCCCCAGCAGGCGATGGGAGACCGGGGACTGACCTGTCATCAGCTGCCTCACCACATGACCCTGGACAAAGGGCCTCTCCTCTTCACTTCCCCAGGTGCACAATGACAGGACAGGATTAAGGTCCCTTAGAGCTCTGAGACTTCCAGGTTCCAGCTAGAACCTTCTGCATCTCAGTCATCCTCAAAACTGGGAGCGTGGAAACCATCCTTGATGACGGGAAGTTTTCACCTGGTCTTTCCAGGGGGACAGGAGACCCCCGCACACCAACGTTGGCAGAGGGCCCCGTGCTGTGCTGGGACTAACTTGGCACCTTCCGACCAGCCTGCTGGCCGCCCTGGTGGGGGAAGGGTGGCGAGGGCGTCCCCTGGCACGTTGGTGTTGGCCCAGGCCTCAGAGGCCGAGGTGGGAAGCAGAGAGAACAGTCCTGGCCGCCCCCCCCTCCACGTGAGTCTGCTGTTTCTGCCAACACCCGACTCCTCCGGCACATACCACAGGGTGCTGCCAGCATCCCAGCAACTGCACAGATCTGGACAATGCCCGTTCTAACAGACTTTCAGATGAGCCTGAGTCCACACTCAACTGTATGAAGCATCCGTGCCGCGAACGGCACCCAACTGGAAGACAGCAAAATTCCCGACCCACAGCTGCCCTCCCTGGAACTCAGTCTGCCTGTCAGGGGCTGGGAAGGGTCCCTTCATTCTCTGTCTTCCTTCAGGCTCCCGACGCATGTCTGCCCTGGGGACCACGCCGCCCACCCGCAGCACTCATGGCGCCTCTACGAGGCAGGTGGTGTCAGCCCCGTTCTTTGAAACAAGCTGAGGCCCAGGGAAGTCACTGGCCCAGGATCCTTTAGCTGGTGAACATCGAGGTCCCCGGGGCCTGCTGCCCCCAGGCCGATCCTGCTCCGTGCACTCAGCTCTAGTCACCTGCTGAGACGGTTCGGGCAGTAAGAGCTGAAGTCACAGAATGATCTGATGACTCGTACAGACAACATAGTTATCTACCAGACAACCCTTCTCCCTAATGGACCCAGAATATTTTATTCTCAGTATTCATAATTGAGCATAGGATAATTTTAAATCCTGTAGGCGCTGCTTTACTCTGAGCACGACGGAGACAGCAACTAGCACCAGAACCTCTCCGGAGAAGGAAAACGCGCCTCCCCAGCGAGTCCTCCCCTTGCTTCCTACAGTGCTGTGCGGACGGTCAGCTGACGTCCTGCCCTGGGGCCTGACTGCTCTGGGAGGACATGGCCACAGAGACGGCTCCGGGTTGGCAGACCTGAGCACTGACACGTGACACAGACTGCCATGTCCCTCACGCAGCTCCTGCTGACAGAGCCCGGAATGTTCAGGAAGACCTAAAACTGAGGGCCCAGAGGGCCCGCGCTCTCAACCCCACCCGCAAAGTTCAGGTGCTGCCCTGAACTCCAAGGAATCAGGGATGGGCAAGACAGGCCCCTGCCTTCTAGTAGCTTCCTCCTAAAGGACGTGCCCAGAACGTGTCGAGTCCAGCACGATTCCAACCCACCCAAGTGCAGTAAGAATTCTCCGAGGTTCTTCATTTCCAGCCCTCTTTCCCACATGGGTCCCAAGACTTGTCTGCCTGTCCTGCAGAGTGGGACATCACCGGTTCTCCAAACGTTTCCGCTCGGTCTGTCAGAACCACAAGAGGGCTTGGGCTTCCTGGCTTCGACCACGCACACAGCCCATCCACACCCAGCCTTGCGGGCGGGGATTACAAGCCCTGGCCCAATGCACAGATCAGGAAACTGAGGCCCTGGGCAGCACCGAGCCAGGCCGGCGCACACTGCCGCCAAATGGCAGAGGCGGCTGTGGCCATGGCCTCTCTCTCTGAGAAGGAGCCTGGCCTGAAGCGGCCCTCGGGTCTGGTCCCAGCCTGCCATCCCTGGTGACAAGCTCCTGAGGGACAGTAGCCCAGCCGCTGTCCCTCCTCCAGGCCTCAGTGTCTACACCGGCAGAGTCAGGGAAGTGAAGGAGGTGAGTGAGATATTTCTGGGTCACCAGAAACATGGTGCCAGTGGACAGTGATGGTGTGCGGTCACAGCATAGCATCGTGGCCAAGAGGCTGACACCGCAGTGTCCCCCGGCCCACCTGGCTCCCAGCTTGGGGCCCCCATCCCTTCGGTCTGCAAGGACACACGCGCTTCCCAGCAGAAGCTTACAGGTGCGTCCCCAGGACACAGGCTGCTGCTGTCTCCCTCTGGCCATGGCTGTGTGCGGCACGGGATGGCCATGGCAGTGAGGGCCGGATCAGCCACATCCGAGGGACTGCAGACCGAAGGGGCTGCCTTCTCTGGGGAGGCAGGTGCCTGGGCCACGAAGGAGAGGCCACGCGCCCAGGGCCCCAGCTGGACCCCCGGGGCTCTGCAGACAACTCAGCTAACAGCAGCCTCGAGAGCTGCCTGCCGGCACCCCAAACACATGATCAGGGTCTTGCTCTTCAAAACTATTTGGCTTGATGGTTTCCATCCCCACCTTGGGGAAAAGAGGCCACATTCCAGCTCCCTGGAGAGCATGAGTTTCTCTGATGAAACCCCAAGCCCAGGGCCAGCTAGGAAGGGATGTCTTCTAGATTTTGTGAAGACCCACCCCTGAGGCTGGGGTGGCTGGCTTCCTCGACACCAAGAAGGTTGGGGCATGGCAGGGGCTGGCAAGAACGGCCCCCCCTTGGGGACTCTGATGCTGTTTCAGCACGGGTATCTATGGGGCCAGAAGCAGCTGGTCTCCATCCACAAGCTGGCTGAGCACAGCCCGAGGCAGGAAGGAAAGAGGCGCGCAAACGAACTTCGTGAATCTAACGCACTGGATGGAGGGAGGGCCCAGGCCACACCAGGCCTAGGAGACCTGTCGTCCAGACCAGGGCTGGCGCGGGCTGCATTCTCCAGCTTATGTTCCGGTTCGTTTTTAATGTTTATTTGCTTATTTTGAAAGACAAAGAGAGCACAAGCAGGGAAGGGGCAGAGAGAGAGAGGGAGGGAGAGAGAGAGAATCCCAAGCAGGCGGTGCTGTCAGCACAGAGCCCGATGTGGAGCTCCATCCCACGGACCGTGTGATCATGACCTGAGTCAGATGCCTAACCTAACCTAACCCAGGCACCCCCCAGCATATGATTTTCACAATGCCCAGCACTGGTCCACCACTGGTGCTGGATTCCACCTGGCCGACTTCTGGTAGCTCCAGTCAGCCCCTTCCCAAGTCAGTCTGGACACTCAGAGCCATTAAGGAACCCATGGGACAGCAGCCACTAGCAAGGCTGCCACATCTACCCTGCTTTGGGAAGAATACGGCTCTCGAGACGTTTGGGTATAGTCTTTTAAAAAGGGTCATATCATTACCAAAGAAAATAATGACAGAGCATTAAATGAAAAAAACACGTCATGCTATGGTTGATACATGACTGTCACCTTCGTCCAACATTAAGGTGCTCAGAGAAAGCCCTTAGGACAAAGGACCCAAAGCCTTGAAGCTGGCTGGACGTCCCCACCCCTGGGTGTGAGTGGCGATGTCCTCACCACATGGGGACTGCAAGGGGACTGGGCCAGAACACGAACTCTCAGAAAGAGGCATTTCCAATTGGTCGTCATGCACGGGACAATGGGAAAGAAGGGGGGGCTCCCAGGGACGGGACTTGGGGCCCCAAGGTCTGCAGGCGTGAGGATGGCAGTGGCGGTGGCAGGACGGGGGGGCTTAGCCTCCCTTGGAGGAGAATAAGCATGGAGGGACCAGAGGACAGACCCTGCCTCGGACTCTACCAAGGTCCTCCCTTCCGGGACTGGCCATGCTGCACAGCAGGTGGCCAGGGGTTGCAAGCTCGAGCTCTGCTGTGCACGGGAGCCATGTCCTTCCCGGCCCTGCACAGGGGAGGCGGCAGAAGCTCACCTGCTTCCATGTCAGGAATGGCCGGAGCTGACGAGGGGCCGCCACGTTGGTTCGGGCTGCAGGTGGCCCAGCCTTCCGGAGGCTGCTGACTTGACCCTCTCTGGCTCGGGAGCCCCCGAGGCTGCAAGCCAGTCGCTTCTGAGAAGCAGTCGTCCCGTGAAGGCTCAGCTGGCCATGTTTGGCCCAAGGAGCCCCAAGGCAAGTTCCCACCAGGTCATCCTGGCTTCCTCGAAAAGCAAGCGAGGCAGGAAGGGCACGGAGATCATGTGCCAACAGTCAAGACTCAAATAAGCCACAGGTCCCAAAACGGAGCCCAGGTTATGTGAGCCCCAGGCACACATGTCACAGGCTTCTGGGAAATCCTGTTTTCACTGACGATGACACAGAATGAGTTCTGGTGCCCAGGACCGCCTTCTGGGGCCCGCAGGCTCTCAGCCCACCCATGCCTTCAATGCCACACTGGACGCTCTTGGCCAGAGAGGGTGGACCGTCCACCATGATGTGCCATATTCAGGGGACAAGGCTGCAAAGAAGCTTCCAGGCCAGTCGTCCCCCATATCGCACTCACAGGATCACCCCCAGGATCACCCCTTTGCTGACGCATGCCCCTGTTTGCTTACAGTTTCCACATGAATTAGGAGTTTGTGCCAGGACCCACTGGGCTGCTAAGGAGCCCAAAAGTCATAGCCCTGTTGGGCATCAATAGGTAAATGAGGGGCTCTGTGAACTTGACACATCCTCACCTTCCCCCACAGACTTGTTTGGGCTAATACGAGGCACCTCAAATGCTAAGGAAAGGGGACTATGGGAAGAACCATCCAGCCCCTCCGTGGAAAGGGCATTACCACTCTGGGTGATGCACGGTCACCATCCAGGCCAGGTGTGGTCCCTGTCCCTGTCCCCTGCCCCAACCCTCCCCGCAGAAGGTCACTCTGCTCTCTACCTGCCATCTTTCCCCAGGTCTCTGTAGCACTGACTCTGTCCAACCTAATCTTCTTTGCTCCTGCTTATACACAAATATATATACTCCCCCAAGGGGGAAGCTTCTGGAGACCAGCGCCCACGGCCATCCTGCTCCAGTCTGTATCCTTGGCAGTCAGAGCAGCGTCTGCACAAAGCAGGTACGCCGCCAAACGGCACCGGCCCCGGGACAAACCACCTGTCTGAAGAGTGAGAACGGGATCTCGCTTCCAGTTTCCCTGCCCCGCAGTGCCCAGCACACCACAGGAACCCAGAGAGAGGTTCTGGATTGAATGGAAGGTGAAGGAGACAGACTGGACATGGGTATGAAACTAGATGGAAGCGCAGAGTCTGGCCCTGGCGTGGCGCAGGGCCCGAGAGTCGGGGAAGCGGACACCTGGCAGGCGCACTCTGGGTTTTCCCACATAAAACGCACACCCCAGCCGCGTGCGCGCACTGTGGACACACAGCAGGCCCCCGACGGAGCGTGTCGTGGATGAGCACGGGGGCTTGGGGAGCCGTGCGGTGGTAGGTAGGCCTCGGGGCACCGCTGCCCTACAACAGAGCGGTCTGCTTAGAGAAAACTACAGGCAAACCAGCTCCCCAACCTCACAGGCTAACTATTCAGAAAGACCCAAACCGAGGCACCGGCAAGGGCTCCCATTGGCGGGACGGGGCTGATGCTGGAAATAGCTCCTGTGCACACACAGTCGGGAAACATCCGGCCAAAGCATGTTTGGCGCAGCCGCCAGGCCGGCGAGCCCCTGGATGGGAAGCGGGTTGAGCGAATCACATGAGGCGTGTCGTCCGGGCCAGTAGACTGTGTCCGGTGGCACTGAGGGCAACTGCATTAATGCAGACTCGGGGTACCGCAGAGTCCGCACATCTGCCACAGGGCTTGCACCGAACAGCACAGAAGAATTCACTTCTATTTTGCGCTGGGCCAAGAATTTTGTGGTGACTTTTTTTTCCCCTAAACTATGTGTCTGCTTTTTTTATTGGATAGAGTGAGAAATTGGTGGTAAGCTCACGTATTTTGTTTGAATAAGAACTTTTTTTTTTTTCATTTCTGTTGAAGGAATAAATTCTTGGCGCACCTGGGTGGCTCCCTTGGTTGAGTGTCCAACTCTTAATTTTGGCTCCAGTCATGATCATCCCAGGGTCGTGGGATAAATCTCCTGGTTTGAGATTCTCTCTCTTCCTCTGCCCTTCTCCCCGGCTCGTGCGTGCTTGCTCACGCTCGCTCTCTCATAAAAATTAATAAATAAAAAAGGAAGAAATTCTTATTTCACAGTGTATTTGAGCCTGCAGAATCAATGGGCTCAGGGGACTAAAAGAGGCATCCAGAGTCCCCACTCAGGGTCACAGCTATTTAGAGAAAGGACTAAGGACCACACTATTTAGGGATGGCTCCTTCGGGGTTGGATTCCAGAAGGATTTCACTGTCTGTGTTCTTATGTTTCTGAACCGTTACGTTCTTTCCCTTCCACACTTGTGTTGTTTACATATACGTGTTGGTGCTGTAAGGGGAAGAAATGATACACGTAAATGAAGCCAGAAATCATTTAGGTGCGTGTGTGCTTGCCTATTCACCGGCAACGTTGTTATGTGCCAAGAATTAAGTCTTCTGTGCCATTACGCTCTCCATGGGAGAGACACATACCTCTTTTTAACTCCCTATTACTATACCCATTTTACAGATGAGGCGATGGAGGCTTGGGCTCCCACAGCGAGATCTGCACCCAGCTCTGTCTGCGTCCGAAGGCCTTGCTCTCAGCCAGCCGGCTCCAAGGCCTCCCAGCAGCCTTGGGGGCTCCTTTCTATCTGCCTCTTTTCCGACCTGGCCGCTGAAAGCGGCTGTCCTACTAGCCACAAACAGTACAGAGAACATGAATTCGGGGGGAGGGGGCACTCTGGAGGTGTCTGGGTCGTGACTGGTGACTTGTCTCCCACAGAGAACCGGGTTGGTTCCTGGCCTCACCCAGCGGGCCGTCCAGGGCTGGGGAAAGGGGCGGGCCAGCAGGAGCCTGGGGAGGGGGCTCTGCTAGCTGTCGAACTGAAGAAATCCCTGGAGTGTCTGGGACTGGGGACCTGGCCAGGCAAACGTGGGGGCCTGGCCATCTCTGGCGCTGCCCTAGGCTGTGCCACCTGGGGGGTTTCAGGCCCACAAACCCCAGCACGGATGTCAAGCCGGTCCCCCTCCCCCCACTTGCTGCCATATCCACAGTCCCGGTAACACGTCAGTGGTGTCCCTCAGAGGCTGCGGGGCTGGTCCCCCCCCACACACGCAAACCGCTGCGCTCTCCACCCTCCTAGAGGCCCAGCGTGCGTCCCCTACGTGAGACCCATGTCATCAGGGGAGACCTTTGAGAACCTTGTGTACAAGCCCAAAGCCCAGCAGAGTGAGAGCTCACAAAGCCCACGTCAGGAGATGGGCACCCAGGTGCCCACGGGCTCCTAGCAACGTGCAGGCGCTCTGCCAAACTCAGCTTCCCCTGGCCCAGCCCCCGGGGGTGGGAGCGGAGGCGCAGGGCGGGGAGGGCACGGGCGGCAGGGCCCCAGGGCTGCACTCCTCCCCTGCACCTCTGCTTCCACTGCTGCCGGTGAGACCTTCTCCAGCCTTCGCTCCCCGGACCCTGCCTCCTGGGGCCTCCCGAGTCTGTGCGGGCACTGGCTCGGCTTCAGGGCCCGCGCCTGCCTGGGACCGGCCCTGGGCCGTGGGCAGCTTATTCACCAAGTCCCTGCTACCGGGTCCTGGGTGTGTAACCAGCGAGTCAAGGACAGCGCCTGCCTCCTGGGGCTGACCGAGCTCATGCCCACGGACTGCAGTGGGGCCGGCGAAGTGCCCACGGGCTCACGGCAGGTCCCTCTCGGGGCCCCAGGATGCTGCTGGGAGGAGCGCAGGGCCCCTCGGGCCTCACCCGCTCACACGACTCGCTGTCTCAGGCAGAGACCGTGGCTGGTGCACACTCACCCCAGCACCTTGCACACAGTAGGCGCTTAGCCGAGCTGAGAGCACTCGCAGAGCTTGCACAGCCTGGTGAATGTGAAGCTAAACGCCCCCCTGGAGAAGCGTGTCCCCCGACCCGGTCCTCCTGCGGCTCTGCTTACAGACACCCCTAAAGTCTGTGCGGCGTTGCCCACCGTGTGGCCGCCCCGTGGGGACGAGAGGCGTGCAGGGAGCGGCCCGTTCAGCGGGGAGAGCGCACCCGCGTCCGCCCGTCTCTCTTCATCACCCGCCCTGCAGCGGGGCCTGCGCCAGCAGGGAGGCCAGAAGTGGTTCTTGGTCGCCCTGAGAACTTTCCAACCACGTTCCTGGGTCCCCAAAGACACTCGGGCCCGGCCACTGCCCCCTGGCTCCGCGCTGGCCGCTGCAGGTTTCCCAGGCGCAGGGTGGCGGCGGCCCTGGAACGGGCCGGCCTCTGAGGACGCAGTCTGAGGTGGAGCGCAGGGTAAAACCTCGGCCAAAGGACGCCTTTAAATGTCAGAGCGGCCATCCCTCCCTTATTTCACAATGTTGCTCCAAATCCCACTCGCTCGGCCAAGTTCTGTTACCGCACAGCTAATATCTTCTAGCAACTTCCGAGCTGGCTGGCTGCCTCTGGGGCCAGAGCACATCTGGCCAGGAGAGGCTTCTGGATCCCCGGCCAGGGTGAACTTTCTAGGGGTTGGTCTTGAGTGACGAGAACCCCTGGGCCTCCCCCACCACTGTTGGCATCTGAGTTCTGTTCGACCAGCCAGAGAGGAACTAACAGCCTCACCAAAATGCTTTGAGGGACAGGAGAAAACCGAGGCAGGGAGTGAAAGCAGACGGAAAGGGCCGGTCCTCACTCTGGCCCACGCGTCTCAAGCACAGGGGCAGGAGAGCAGCCTGGAAGAGACGCGGCGCTAGGACAGGACCGGCAACGCGGCCACCGTCCCGAGCCACGGCGCTGTGAGAACGCGGTTCTCATAAAAAACAAAACCAAACAAGAAAGCCCACACTTTCGTGCACTGAGTACGCTGAGCAACTCGCTCTGACGCCGGGGCCCCAGTTTGCCAAAACTCACAGGCTCGGGCCGCTCCTTTTCCGCTGCCCCCTCTCCGGCACCGTGTTCTTATTTGCCACTTGAGAAGCACAGGAAAAGGCCACGCAGGGGCCAAGTTTCGGCTCGGCACAGCTTTAGACAATCGGGTGGGCCGCCTCACATCACCCCCACATTCCTGACGGCCAGGGTCACGGTCCCGGGGCCCTTCCCACGATGTGCTTTCATGGAGAAACTGACAGAACAAATTCCAGTCGCTTTCCAAATGGGGAAACTAAGGCACAGGCCGGTCGAGGAGCAGGAACCTGGTGTGATTCTCTTAAAGGGTCAGGCGCTGACTAGGCTTTTTGACCCATCCGGTCTCTGTTTTGACATGAGAGCAGCCATGGACAGTTTAGTAAACAAGAAGGCATGGCTCTGTGCCAATAAAACTTTATTTGCAAAAACAGGCAACAGCTTGTGGGCTGTGGTTTGCCAATCCCTGATCTAGATGGTTTGAGGTGACAGCTGTCACACTTTTCCTGGAAGATGCTGGCCGTAACGGTAGAGTACCACTGAACCCTCTCCCCCACGCACCTGGAGGTGCCAAGGGTCCCCTCACAGGGCTCTAACTAGCAAATTTATTATAGAATATTAGGTCATGCCCCACACAGAACTCAGCAGACACTGGACCTTGGTCCTCTGAGGTCCTGCTCTGTGACGAGGGCCATTCCCATCCCCTCCCAGCACAGGCTCAGGGGCTGAGGGGCTCACGGCCCCCCATTCCGCCTGAAACCCCACAGGAAGAAGAGACGGCACCAGCAGACTGACACCAAGGCAAGGCCAGCTTCCCGGACGCCCGGCCTCCGGAGAGCCGCACCAGCATCCCAAATCGTGGGATGACGACCGTCCTCCACCCTGCACTTCAGGTGTCTCCGGGGCCTGTGGCGGGGCAGCAGGGAAGGTCTGCGGAGGGGAGAGGTCCTACGTCTTCTCCACACACCATCTCATGCGGAAGCCTCAGGCCATGCTGCTCAGGACGCCTCACCCAGCTTCCTGAGCATCATAAAGGCCACCATCCATGCCCCCATCTGGGCACGGCTCATGGTCACTGCTTCGAAATGGTCTCAGATTTCAACAATACCCCAAGTTTAGCCTGCCTCATCCAGAATGGTGACAACTGTCACCCCAGATCATCTAGACGGTGCCAGGGGCAAGGGCCAGGTCAGGCTCCCCCGGCAAGGTCATGTGAGCCCCCCGCTGCCATGCCGGATCTCTGAGCCTCGCCACGTCACTGAGCGCAAACCAGACAGCCCTCCGCGTCCAGGGCCCGCCTGCCCCCCCCCCCCCCCCGAGGGCCCACCACAGCTCGGGAGGAAAGACCGGCTCCCAGCCAACCTCCGTGGCTCTGTCCCTCCATGAAAACACCCCAGGTGGGAGGGGCCAAGCACCCTGCGCTCTGCCTGGGGCCCTAGAGGGGGATGGGAACGGGAATGGGCATGGACTCTGCGGGCACACCAGGCCGGGTGGGCTCGGTGCCGCTCCAAACCTCAGTCACGTCTGTACCATGAGGACGGCCATCCTCACTTCTCAGGCCTATCATGAAGACAATGTGTCCTTCCACAAACATGAATCTCGTCCCGGGCTCCCAAGCGCAGCAGGGACGGGGACACACAGGCACCGGGAGCACGCTTCCCTCATGTGCCGTGTCTGCGTGTTCAGCAGACTTTTCTGGGCTGGGGCCCAGGCCACAGGGGGCGCGGGCCTCCGGCTAAACATTTCCGACGTGAACCATGCCATCCTCATTCCCAGGGACCAGGGACAGTGTGGGCAGCCGGCTGACCAGGCAGGTGGCCCCAGGGTCTCACCGCTCTGACTTCCCTGGTTCCTGAGAGGAAAAGGAAGCCATTCCTGACCCCATCGGTCTCCCCGAAGACTAACTTGTTCTCCCTCCCTGTCTGGTAAGGAAGAGGAAGAGCTGACCCCGAGCTGCCTCGCAGAAACCAACTCAGCCGCCCCAGCCGCACCCTCAGGCCTGCAGGAACCAGGCAAGGGGGCCCCGAAAGCTCTGGGCCCGTGCAGTTCACTCGGCATGGGCAGAGCTCCACTGAGGGGCCCCAAGTTCAGGGGCACAGCCTTCTCTCTGTCTGCCCTGGGATGCTCCTCTTACACCTGCCCACAGCCGGAATGAAGCCTGGTCTCCCCGCTCAGCGTCGTCGCTGGCTCCCCACTGCACTCCGATCGGGGTCACCCGGCCCTCTGTTCTCCATCCCAAGCACAGCGGCGGCCGGATGGTTAGTTCCTGGTCTCGAGAACACCCCGTCTGTCCTCCCCACCCCGGCTGAGACGCAGTCTGGACTGTGGCTGGGGAGCGGCGCCTGGGCCACCAGAGAGCTCCGTGCTCCCCTGCCCCCGAGCTGAGCCCCGCATGTGACAGCGAGAACCCAGCAAGTGCCCCGTCCCTGCTGCCGGATCCCTGGAAAACCACGGCGAGCGTGCTTAGTGCCAACTGAGTGCCTGGCGTTCCTCATCCTCTCTAATCCTACCGTCAGTCGCTGCAGACCCTATGACAGCGGAGGAGACTGAGGCCCAGAGGGCAGGGCTGTGAGTGGTGCTCACGCTCTCCAAGCTTCTCAGGGACGACGTATTGGGGCCGTGGCCTCCGGGAGGTGGGGGCTGACTCAGCTCGATGGAACACAGCAGCCGAGCAGAGAGGAGTCCAGAACTGGAGTCCGGGCCACTGGGGGACACAACTACCTCTTCCTGCGCCAACTCAGCCTGCGGCTGGCACACAGACGCCGCTGTCCCCAGCCCACCCCTCCACAGCCTGCACGCTCCCGGAAGGTAAGGACGGCGTGTCACACAGGCTGGTGTCCCCTCAGGCCCCGCGCAGGCACCGGGACACGGCCAGGCTCAGGGAATGTGCGCCGATTTGAAGCTGCTCACAGGGTTGTCGCTGCCTAGTGTCTCAGGGCCCAGGAGGTGCCCATGGCGGGCAGGGCTGTGTTGGAAGCTACGGATCCACATTCCTGTGAGGTGGTCCTGGCAGGGGCCACAACGCAGCTTCCCTGGAAAACTGGTTAGGAGGCCACCAAGCCCTGGGGACAGGCCTGCTCTGGGATCTTCCGCTCGGTCCAGAGCTCCCCCGGCCACATTCCACACCGTCCAGGCTTACTCCCTAGAGCTGGTGGGTGTGGGGCCCAGAGCCCAGAATAGCTGTGTGGAGCCTGCCTCAGACGGCCTGCTCAGGGGACGGGTGGGGACAAACACACTTGGTCAGCAGAGAGCAAGCTCACTGCCGGGAGAAGCGGCCCGGTGCCCGTGATGCTGCAAAGGGCGCCTTGGCCTCACCCCAGGAGGTGAGCCTCCCAGCCTTCCGCGGTTCCCCTCTCCCTGGGCCCTCCCTGCCCTGGCTGCACACCAGGGACATCACCCTGAGTGGGGCTGCACCACGAACCCAGAGGTGAAGGCAGGGTCTCAGGACGATGGCACAGCCCACGCACCCCCGCCCCCACCTTGGCTGCCCACAGCCCCTCCCTTAGCAGCTGGCATGGGGGGGGGGGGGCGGCATCAAACAAAAGGGTCCGAGTGTGGGGCCGAGTCACTTAACCCATGGCCAAAACGCGGCATCCTCTCTTACACCCACACCCAAGGCCTCCCCCCACCTGCTTGTGCCATAAGCTCCAGAGTCTGAGTAAGCTCAGCCCCTTAGTGTGGTGTGACCTTGGTCAAATGGTCTGACCCTGCACTGTCCACTGCAGGAGCCAACGGCCACGTGTGGCCAGTCCAAGCTGTAATCAGTGTGATACACATCCCAGATCTTGGAAACTTGGTACCAAATCCCATCACCCAAGACTATTCCAGAATAAAGGGAGACAGGATTCCTCTAGGTGGGTTATGCCCATTTAAAGCTGGTCCCGACTACCAGGGGAGCTAGTGGTCACTGGACCATGGCACCGAGTCCTGGCGGGATCCGTCCTTCCATGGGGGCCAAGATGGCATGACAAGATAAAAAGGCCCGGGCCCACCTGACCTCACTATCTCTTCAGGGTTCCCACAGGAGACAGAGGCAGGCCAGAAGAGAAGCCCACGGAGAGGCATGGCTGTGAGGGCCGCGCCCCCCGTGAGTGTGAGCACAGCCCAGGGCAAACCCTCAAAACCACCTTTCACTGTGTTGAGTCAGCTCAGTAGGGTTTGCTAGAAATTTCCTTCTGGGGCACAAAGCCCATTGCTCCTACCTCTTGTCCCCATGCTCCTCCACACCGGTTACTTCACAGGCACCCCTCGGGGAGAGAGACAGGGCCCAGGTGCTGGGGCAGAACAGCCTGGCTGAGAGTCAGCAGGGCGGCGAGCCGGGCCCTGAGCTGGCTGGGGCCCCTTCCACCATCTGTCAGGACGAGCCCCTCTGGGGTGAGGGGGGACAGCAGGGGCCAAGGACTCAGATCCTCCAGGAAAGGCACATAAATGGGTAGCCAGGGCTCTGCTCTGGGCACCACGAAGGCGACCCCAGATGGCCGGTACTCCGCCTGAGGGGCGTCGCCAGCATTTTCTGGGGTCCTTTCCTCAGCCGGGCACAGCTGGATGGCCACCCACTCTCCCTCGTGCCCCGGCCTTGCCCAGCAAGAGGACCTGGAACAGAGCAGTGAAACTGCACTCCCTGGGCAGAGCTGAAGGGTCCCCCCAGAGGGGCCTCTCTGAGCCCAGGGCGCCCTGGCTTGACCACCTAGAAGGCTCAGGGCTCAAGAGCCACCGCGTCTGCCCAAGGGCGGGGAGGACGGGTCCGGGTGGCGGGGTTCAGACGCTCTGATACCAGTGAGAGCGCGCGTCAGTGTGGGCCTGGCAGGCCCGCTTCCTGCACATCCCACACAGCGGGCCCCGAGCCACAGGCCACGAACAGCTCCGTGGTGAGGATGTAACACCATCTCCACCTTATGTCAGGGAACCCGGCGCACAGAGGAGGTCCCACACTTGCCTGGGCCTGTGGTTCTCGAGTGGGGGCAGGGCTCACCCCAGGAAGGGGCCCTTCAGAAAGGTCGCGGCACACGGGCCATGGGGACTAAAGAGTGAGGGGGGCGCCCGTCACCACTCCGCCACTTGGCAAGTGAGCACACCACTGATACTCCACCTTCTTCCCTACAGAGGGAGGAGAGGGGCCCTTCCCGGGGCCAGGAGGAGACCACAGCCCTGAAGGAGGGCCACAGAGCCACCAAGCTGCCTGCAAATGCAGGCCAGTGTTGTCAGAAGTTGGTACCTTGCTTCCCGGAGCCAGCCTGATGGGTGCAGATAGGGACAGGAGACCGCCACTGACCAGCAGCAGGGCTGGGGGGTGGCGCTCCACCGTGAGAGGTGCACAGCAGGAAGCACCACACTGACCCCCTGCGCCCCCCACCCCCAGCCTCCCAAAGCTGGGGCACCTGCCTCAGGGCCTCTGTCAGCGGGTTTCTCCCTCACCCGCCGCCTTCTTGCCCTCACCTGCTTTGACTGTGGTGTCCCAGGTGCACAGCCTGAGACCAAATCCCCGAGACAGCTGATTCAGACGGTCCCAGACCTGGCAAATCACATCGGATCCCTTCTTGAAAACCGATGGCTTTCCTCTGGACTTGGCACCAAGACCCACTCCTGACCACGGCCCATGAGGCCCGCCCGAGCCGGTCTGCCGACCCCTCGAACAGGGCCCCAGCCCACCGGCCGAGCCCCCTGCTCCCGAAAATTGTGCGCGGTCTTCCCTCTACTCAGGACGCTCTTCCTGACCACCTGTGCGTGGCTGACGCGTCTCGGCACCCCCCGAGCGGCCGCCCTGGCACTCTAACCTAAAGCTGACCCGACGTCCGTCCCCTCCCCTCCCACCTGGCATGCGATCACTCCAGCCTGTTCTGTTTTCCTTACAGCACCTATCGCCACCTGGAATTATCTTGCCTGCTGTTTGCTTCTTATCTACTCCTCTTCCCAGGAAGGAGCTTATGTGCAATGATAATCGTGTGTGGCTTACAGAGATCTCCCCGGGGCCCAGCTGAGTGCCGGACACTCGTGGACACCAGGAAGGACAGGCAGGGAGAACATGGCCCAGCCGTGGGATGCCAGATGGTACTGAGAACACGCACTTGCCCAGAGCCATGTGTTCCCCCAGCAGCGATGTCAGGTCCCAGAGCCCGCGGCTCAGCTCCAGGGCCCCCTGCTCTCCCGTGCCAGGCGCCGGGTGGCCAGGCTGTCCGCTCCCCTCCCGAGGCTCTGTGCACAGGGGTGCCGGGAGAGGGGGGAGAGCCATGCATCTTCCTGCCTGTTTCCCGTGGCTGTCACTGTCCCCCAGCCGGATTCCTGACCCGGCAGAGCACTCTGTCCTGCCGCACTTCCTGTCCTCGGCACAGGCAGGCCTGGGGCCACAGCCTCCTCCTTCTGACGCCCTCGCCAGGGCGGGACCCGCTTCCTGCAGTCGCTTCCTCCATGGTGTCTGCTGCTCACATCCTGGCTTCTCAGGCCTCCAGAAACCCAGTGAACAAGCGCTCACGGGGACCTCTCTGTGGACACACGGGTGGGGTCTGTCCCCCGACTGGGCCCTGCCCCCACCCCCGCTGCTGCCCGCCCTGCGAAGACTAAATGCATTATAGGGCCCTGCACTATCTCAGGGAAAGGGCTGGCGCCTGGTGGCCTTCGGTGACACATGACTGATGTGAGCTCACTGCCACTGCTCACAAGTGGAACTCCTGGTGGTAGCGTTCGATTTTGGAACCATTTCTTTTGTTTTCCAAGACAGAAAAAAAAAAAGCCCAAGCTTCCCCTCCCCAAAAAGGAATTAGCCAAGAGTCCTACTGTGTCCCAACTTTCAAAGGAGGCCTTGCTAATCCTGCGGCCATGACAGGCAACCAGCACCCGCTCGGACGGAGGCCCGGGAGCTGCAGCAGAGGGTCCGCCCTCCGGTGTGGCACTTGCCCTCTTCAGTTCTCAAACTGGGGCCTGAAGCTGGGAGAAGGAGCGGTGGCTCAGGGCGGCTGATGCTGCAAAAATGCTACACGTAACAGCCAGCGTCCATAGGGCGGATGCTGCGTCACTGCCATGCTTGGGACAACGGAGCAAAAGGCAAGAAGGGGCGAACGCTGAGCTTCCGTCCTGTGCTGGCCCCACGAAAGCCGGTGGCGTGCGCTGGGCAAAAGCACAGGCAGGCGTCAGATGCGTCAGCTCCAGACCGGATCTCACGAAGCCCACGTCCACCTCAGTGACCCCTTGACGTGCCTCCCGGTCTCCGGCCCTCCTTGGGCTCGCCGAGGGCTTGGCGCCCCTTCCCAGGAGCTGTTACCCCAATGTCCCCAACAAGGAAGCAGGAAGAGGGCAGGGAATGTCAAAATCCCTCCAGGGCCGTCAAGCATCCTTCCGGGGCTGGGCTGGGATTACAGGCTCTGTGAGTAGATTCTCAGAGGCCACGGCGGCCACGCCATCAAGCGGACAAGGACTGAGAAACTTCAGTCCAGGAGTCAGGGGTCTGGGGATAGGGGTAGCTGGAATCGAATTTCCACAGCAGGAAAGACAGCCTGGGCGGGCAAAGCACTGATACGCAAGGACCTGGGGGTGGGATGGTTCCAAGGAAGCTTTCGAACACCAAACGGATCACAGTGATCGGCCAGACTTTGCTTTGACTGGGAAAGGATGATACTGGCAAAGTGAGGGCCGAAGGTTAGACAGCAAGAAGGACTCTGAACCAGCACACGCTGAACAGAGTGGTGTAAAGGAAGCGATCTTTGAGGCTTAAAGTAATGGATCCTCTACCCAGTGAGGTCTCTGACTCGGGTGACTTGGACGCTAAGGACAAGATTAACCCACCGGCAGGACTGTTGTACCACCTCCAAAGCGTTTGAGCCTCTAACACAAATCAACATGCCTGCGGTCCCCACCCTGGTCTAGCTTGCTGTCTCCCCACAGCCCCTGGTCTCCCCACAGGCCTCGGTTCGGGCTGCTCACCCCAGCCAGAAGGCGCTTTCTTCGGGGCACTGTCACTCCCCTGCTTAAAGCTCTCTGATGCTCCCCCTGCACCCAGGATAAAAACCAGAGGACTTCAGAGTGCCTACCAAGGAGGCCCCTATGCTGGGTCCCCTGCCCCCCCCCCCCCCCCATTCCCGCCCCCCCCCCCCCCCCCCCCCCCCCCCCCCCCCCCCCCCCCCCCCCCGGGGCTCCTCCCAGGCCCTTCTCAACTCTGGCCTTTGCACCTGTGCTTCCCCTTCGGGCCTCCCACCCCACATTACCCTTGAGCTCTTCCGGGGCTGCCTCCTGGCTTATTTCTGCCACGAGGCTGATTCTGATGGGTTGTGAGAACACTCTGGAAGCCCGGCCTCTTTCAAAGGCTACCCAGGCCAGAGACGCCAGACACACGTGACATCTGGACAAGGCATAAACAGTCACGCTTGGCTCCTGGTCACTTACTCTGTCTCCGACCCAAGACTTGGGAGGTGAGCAGGCACCCCGAACCCACCTTTGAGAATCCACCCATGAAGATTTGCCTTATAAACGTCCAGTGCTATGCGTTAGATGTTTTTCCAGACATTTCTAAGACAGCCATGTCCCAAGCTCAGCGCAAGTCAGCTCCAAGCCCTCTTCGGCGCTCCAGAAGGTCTGCTATCAGGTAGGGAATGCGCTGTTCTGCCCCACGGCGACCCAGAAAGGGCCCATCCGAGAACTCGGAGGTCAGAAAACCAGGCCCTTGACTCCCTTCTCCAGCTCACTCCCTTCCCAATCCAAGCTGACCCAGCATCTACCGACTGAGGAGTCCTGACTCTCGATGCTGTCACCACACGGGATGAGCCCACCCCTGGTCTCTGCAGTCCCCTCTGCTGCTCCCCAGCCCACTCATGTGGGGAGCTTCTGAGACTCTGGCACTGGGACCCGGGCCTGGACCCGCTATTCGGACTCTGGGGAGAGGCCCGGGAAGCTGGAGTCTGTGCAGACCATGCCTGGGCAAGGCGCACGTGGCCAGAGACCCGGGGCTCGGAGCGGCCCGATGGCTAGCTCCCAGTCGCCACATGGCTGGGGGCAGGACTGGGTCTCCGCTCACGTCTCCTGACTCCAAAACACAGCTATGACCACTGACAGGGGACGCTCCGTCTCCCCTGTGATACAAGAAGCATTTACCGTGTGGTGGCAGGGCAAAACCCTGACCTTGGAGTCACAGAACCCTGGGTCCAAACCCAACAAGGCAGCTCAACAACTCAATTCGGGCCCTGAGATGAGCCACCTAAGCCTGTGGCTCCAGCAGCTCAACAACTCAATTCGGGCCCTGAGATGAGCCACCTAAGCCTGTGGCTCCAGGCCCTCTTCTGGGGAGCAGGACTATGGCTGGGGACCTCAGAGCGGCAGAAACAAAGACTCTCCCCAGTGAGGACAGCTCACATTGGGTGACTGGGGCCATTCCTTCCTTCTGACGAACCTCCTCTCTCCTCCTACAATGGGGCCGCCAGCAGTGGCGGGGATGGCTGTCTCTTGCTGAGGGCCGACGCTAGGCACCCAGGAGTGTTTTGTGCGGACGAGCTCAGTCGGCTCTGCCAGCACACAGTGAGAGGTGTCGCCACCGCAACCTTGATGGTGGGGAAACAGGTGCCAAGAGGTCAAGTACGTTTGAGTTGCCCAGGACGCGGCATGAGCCCACCCCACGGGCAGGGCCACGCCTGCCCCCCACCTGCCCTGCGCCTCCCCAGGTCTCAGCCCACAGTTGGCCTCCACTTCAGGCTGCAGCAACAGGCCTCCTCCACTGGCCCTTAGACGTGAACCAAAGAGGCAAGGGCCACCTCGCCCACAGACCCTTCCACTCGGGCTTCCGTGAGGCGGGACTCAGGTAGGCTGGCCTCTGGAGGGCACAGGGCCTGACAGGCGAGCGTGCTCTGCGTGTATCTGGGGAGCTCCAAGGGCTCAGAGGCCCCCCGGGACACCCTGGGCTCCCCAGAGCCACGCTGCCTCACACCTTCTAAGACACCTCTCGGCTCAGAACGGCTCACGACGGCAACATGGAAAATCACCCGGTGCCACTGGAAGCTGCCTCCTGGCATGCCCCCAGCTGAACTCCTTCTATTTTTCTTCTCCCAGGAGATCAAAGCTATTGTGTCAGCATTCGGCCCCGGTCCGAGTGACCTTACGCGGGCTGCTTATGCAACCTGGTGGCTGCGGCAGGGGACGGCAAGGGGCGACCCGCGCGTCTGAACGGGGGTTTCCTGGGGTCACGAGAGCCCCCAGCGGGGGTGCTGCACTGCTGCTGACGTGCCTATTTCTGACAGAAAGAAACGCCAGCGGGAGCTCAGAAGAGCCTCCGGCTCGGCCCTCCCCGCGCCCCCGCCGGCAGGAGCCCGGCCTCGCACTGCCACCTCCCAGCGCCCGAGCGGCAGGAGGCGGCGGGGTGCGGCCCCCGTGTTCCTGGGAGTGCCAACCGCTGGCCAGGTCCTCACCACGGATGCCTCCTCACGCCCGGGAGCAACAGGAACTGCTGTTCCATCTGACAGGCCGGGAAATGGAGGCTTCTGGAGGGGGACCTGCCCAAGGGCACACAGCTCAAAAGTGGCAGCGAGGGAAACTAAGCCCCTGACTCCAGAGCTCACGCCTTCACCTCCTCACCCTCTAGATCTTTTTCACGCAGGAAAGGTCACCGGGGGCCGTCCACGCAGAGGATGAATCATGGCAGCAGGAAGAGCACTGAACACAGAGTCTGGAGCCCCAGCTTCCAGCCTTCCCGGCGTCCTAAGGGCAAGTCACCGGCTCTCCCGGGACTCCTGAGGCCTCACCCTCAGGTGAGGGGACGGACAGAGGACAGTCAGCAGCCGCTGCCAGGACCACAGACGGGAGGGGTCAAAGACCTCCTCAGAGTTCATGCAGAGAAATGGCTGCTGACTAGTGACGTCGGTCAAGAGCGCGGAATCCGCGTGCTGGATCAGCGCCCCCTGCCGCCACCCCTTGCCACCCACCCCTCTGATGGTCCAAGTCTTAAAGAATCTCTTCCTTTGTCCGAGCGCACCCTGATTGGTTGCCCCTCGGAAGCGAGTGCTCCCGTGTGCCCAGAGTGGGTTTTGCCTTTACTTTTATTAACGTTCACTTCATGCTAATTAGAGACCCCGGGCTTTCTGTGACCGCCCTTTCCTAGATCCTTACAGCCCGTCTGCATTCTGTGTTGTAACGGGCAATCCTTTTCTGAACCCCCCCATCTGCCATCCGCACGGTCCCCCAGGCCAGCAGGAAAGGTCTGAGGGAGCAAGGCAGCAGGAAACTAAGCCTGGCAGAGCGGCCAGCTGGGGGCGGTGCGGACAGGGGGCGGCCACAACAGCCCGGACGAGCCAGGCCGGAGCCCAGGGGCCTTGCCAGGGAAAAGCATGGCTGGCATGGCTGCCACGGCTGCCTGAGCAGGAAGGTCACGCAGCCAGTAGTGTGCAGGACCACCCCACACGGTGGCTGAGGAGGGCCACTCCCTTGTTAAAGGCAACCCATACCGGCCAGCGGGGTGGACAGTGTAGGGCTGAGCCGGGGACACCCTGCGACAGCGTCCGGCAGCAGCTCCTTGCCCGTCGGAGCCCCCAGGGCCCCAGCCAACTCCGCGCCCCCGGACTCATCCTGGATCAGCCCTGCGGGCACAGTTGCTGCCCCTCGCTCTTCCCCTGGCCAGCGCTGCCCCCGCTGGCTCTCAGGACCCCTCGCGCATCCGCTACCACGACACTAGCCGCCTGTTCTGGTGCTGGCTCCAGGAGGTGTGAGGACGTGGTGTGCGGGCAGCTGTGACCAATCAGACTCCTGTTCCAGCGCCCCGACCCCTCCTCACAAACACCTCGCTCCTGCTCGAAGCACTGCTAAGAAAGACGATTTGTTGCCCTTGCAGGCGGACCAGCTCGGAGTCAAAAACACAGCAGGGACTGCGACACCCAGGGGCATGGCATTCAGCGGGTCTCATTGTTGCTTCCCCCCCCCCTGCAATCTTGGCTCTCATGCATGTGACCTGTGCCTACATGGCCACGCACAGCTCAGGTCTTGCAGGGGAGTCACCCCCTGCTTGGTGGTCACGCCAAGTCTCAAAGCAGCAGTCACCACTAAACACGTCAGCAAAAGCCCTGCTGACAAACAACTCCTCCGCGCGAGCCGGGCCCCGCTCTCAATGGCACACATTCACACAAGACACCAGGCAGAAGGGGTCGCATGGGGAAAGCCGAGCGGGAGGTCAGCACAATGTGACCGGGCAGGGGCGGGCGCGCCTGACCCTCTGGGCCGCCTTCGGGCTGCTGCTCTGAGAGCCGCAAGGCTTCGAAGGCGATTCCAGGGCAGGGCGCCCAGAGCTGGGTCCCTGTGCCAGGCCTCCAAGCAGGGAAGCTCCTTGAGGTAGCCTCCTGCTCCCGCAGCCTCGCTCGGCACCCCTGCCCGTGCGTTGGGCAAAGGTGGACAAGTCTGAAGGCCATGACTCACTGCCCGACAGACATCGGCCACTGCTGGCCAGCTGTGCCCAGGGCTGCTGGCCAGGGCCAGGGCGGGGCATCCCAAGATCAGGTCTACCTAGTCCCGCGGGCGACAGACTGACACAAAACACTCACGCGTGGCTCGCCTCCCCTGGCCGAGATGATTCCGACTCCAACACCACTTCACAAGCCTCGGCTCTGAGCACAGAGCTCAGCGCAGGCCGAGCGAGCTGCGGGGCAGGCCCCGTCCCCATTCTCAGAAGGAAAGGACGAGGCGAGAAGAGGAAGAAGTAAGTGGCAAGGACAGAAAAGGGAAGGGAAAAACAGAAGGGAAGAGATGGGCAAATAGAGAAGAAGGGAACCCTCACGAGGGGCCGAGTGTGCCCCCGGGACCATCGCCCCTCTCCCAGTTCCGCCCCCGGAGTCGCCCACAGCGAGCCGCGCCTTCCCTCCCGAGGTGTGCAGCGGCGACGGCAGGGACGTTTGTCCGCGCTCACTGCACGCTGGCCGGGGTGCTCGTCAGGCCGGGAGACACGCACACGTGTATCAACAGATACGGACGCACGCGTATGCTTACACATGCACATATCTGCACCCCAGACACAGACACACATGTACAGGTGGACACATTACACATGGGCGCGCGCGCACGTGATTTCCCGTGTTCTTCCCGACAGACCCACGGCGGGAGCAACAGCAGCAGTGGGGATGGTTGTCTTCACCGCACAGAGACACAGAGATGTCATGCCATTTGACCAGGGCTGCCAGCCTTCTGGCCATCACCCGGAGGCCTTCTGCTTTGTCGGTGTGCCCCCAGGCCCCAAATGCAGATCGAAAAGTGGACGCCATGCTCTAGAAGGACCTCAGCTTCCACAGGAGGAGCTGGATGGACAAGGCTAGTAGGACTCTGGGTGCCCCCCTTGCTCTGGGCACCCTGACTGGTGGCCAGAGAAAAGCTCCTGCACGCTCGTCCACACCCTGGGAGGTGTGCTCTGGGCCCTGAAGGCCCCGGCCCCCGTCAGCACCTCAGGAAGCCGGGGTTTCTCAGAACGCCAAGGCTCTGACCAAGAAGGCACTCTGCACCTCCAACGTGAGAATCTCCTACACCTGGTCCCAGACCTACGCACACAAAGGGGCTCCTTCACAAAAATGCCCGTTAGAACCTCTTGCCCCTGAGAAAAGTGAGTATTTATAAGCCAAGATCACAAGACCTACGAAAAGAGAGTCCAAGATCCAGGTTGGAGACACAGAGCAGTGCCGAGCCTGGCTGCAGGGCTATGTTTCCACAGACGCGCAGCCCTTCCGGCCCCAGCAGCACCAAGCGCTGAGAAAGGGGGGACTGGCATCTGGGCGGGCCCATGTCAGCCATCACCTGGCCACGGGCAGGTGTCTGGACACTGGTGACATGCTCAGCTCATGGGGTTGCCAGGCGGAGGGCCCTACATCTTCCAGGCTGGATCCGGGGCTCTCTGCAAAGGCACCAGGGCTGCGTTAGGCCTTGCTTTTAAAAAGGCCCCAGGGAAAGCCAGGTGTACCTCGAGAGGCCATAAATTATACAAAGGGAGCGCCAAGCAGGCAGAGCCCCGTGGAGACAGGACTGGCTGGGGTTCTAGAGGCTTGGTCGAGGTCCTTCTATCCCCAGGGCTCTGGTCCCCCCCCCCCTCCTGGCGCACACACTTCCCAAGGGCCCCTTCTGCACTTGCCCTGGACTCTGTCCTACCCAGGCCTTGGCTAGAGAAAGGCAGGCGGAATCGAGGCGGCCTCACTGGGATCTTGGAGGCCTGCCTGGAGCCAATGAAGCAATCTACACATCTGGGCACAGCCCCGCCGATCGAGAGACTTTCAAACAGTTTCTACCCGAGTAAGGACGGGAAACGTCTCCAGTGACGCCAGTGGTGTTACTCCAACCCGAGGCTAGTAAAATAGAACAACACGTGTAAGTTGTTTTTACTACCTATCTAGCTTATTAGCTAATAAAATAAGCTCAACGTTAAAAACTTAACTGAGGCCATTTTATCGCACCCAGCACTCAGGGTTCTGGGTTTCCCTCAGAAGTCACCCAAACCTGTCACCTTTCCAGCCTTTTTACCTATTCAGGTTTCTCCAGAGAAGGAAAATTCCACTCCCGTGTCCAACACAAATGAGTGCGTTCAGCTGTTGTCTAGCTAGTAAAGCAAAACAGGTCCCCGACTCAGGAAAAAGAAAGGGACACACCTGGAACAGCGACGGAAGAAATGGAAGCTGGAAAATGAGGGCAGAGGATGGAGCGCTCCTCCCCAAAACGGGGTAAGGCAGAGCGCGTCACGAGCCTGTCCCCCAGCTGCCCCGGGCCACGGCCGGGCTCGGGAGCAAAGGACCAGACGCTCTGGACTCTGGGGCAAGGTGCGTGCCCGGAACTCAAGACGCCTGCCCCTCTTCTTTTCTGGGGCAAGGGGGGATCTCTTTGCTGGGGGCGGGGGGGCTGGAGAAGAGAAGGAAATGCCATCAGTGGAAGCGGCATTTTTACTCTAAAGCAAAAGGAGGCCCAGCTGAAAAAGCAGCCCTGGGCACTGAAGGAAGGCCGTCACGTCCACCGAGAGGAATGGACGCAGGAGCCTGCCTGCCCAGACGCTGCCACGGGCTGCATGAGCAAGGCCAGCCAGTCTCGGTCGCCTCACACCCAACGGTGACCAATGCTTCCATGACAAGACCAGCAGAGGACGGTGAAACCGTGACACGAAGCACAGGACCTCCTAGAGGCAGAGCACAGGCTGCCCCCTACCCCCACCCACCCCTCCCCGGGCCTCACGGTCCCCCTCACAGCCTCAGGCTCCTCAGTAACAGTGGTGGTGCTCAGGCTCAGAGACTGTCCTAAACTCCAAGTTCATCCCGTTCGAATCCACACCCGCTGTCAGTGTCAGCACGAGGCAGGGCTCCAAGACACAGAGGATAAAGGGCAAGCGATGGCGCATGAGGCCTCTCGGGAACAGCGAGGACGATGACAGAGGTGGCCCAGAGGACAGCAAGCACGGTTTCTCCATGGTCTCCCGCTGTTGCCAGTCTAATCGACAGTGCTTCCCAATCCCTCAGCCTCCAGAGCCATCACCCACGGTCCGATCTCAGGACCAGCATCACTCGAGGGACAAGGAGCCCTGGCCTATGCTGCGGGGATGGGGCTCCCGGGACAGAGGCTCCAGCGGGGTGCCGGCGGGGGTCACCAGGCCTGGGCGACCATGGTCTGCCCCCCAGCACCTCACCTCTCGCCATCTGTCTGCTCCTGTGCCACTAGCATTGTGTTCACAGGGAAAGAGCATTTCTGATTTTAAACAAAGAGAAAAAAAACTTGATATTCTCTTTCTTTGAACAGGACTTAAAAAACCAAGGAATGAAGCTGGCCCCGCGCATCTGCCTGGGGAGGGCCGGGACCAGCCGAGGCTCCCATAAGCCCCCAGGGGCTCCTGCAGGGACCCCCATGTGGCCGGGGCTCTTACCTGGGCCATCTTGGCAAGGTCTAGGGAAGGCCTCTGCTCCTGCACCTCTTCCGGGCGCCGCCGCTTAACGCCGACCTTCTTGTCGTTAAGGACGCACGGCTGGGAGCGGCTCCGGGACAGGCCGCTGGAGCGCCTGGCCAGCTCTGGGGTGGAGGCCGGGGTGCTGCTGGCGGAGGGCGGACAGTACTCTGCAAAGGAAAACTGCTCGTGCGAACAGGAGAGGGACCGCTGCATGTCGAGCCGGCCTCCCGCGGGGTTCGGGTCAGAGCTCCAGATGTCGCCTGCCTGTCCGCAGGTGGCCGAGCCCGGCGCCCCTTGGCAGGGCTGACCCCCAAAGCGGTGGTGGAACCCCGCCTGGTCGTAGGGCGAGGAGAGCGCGTTGGCCCTGGCAGGGAGGCTGAAACTGGAGCTTCTCTGCATGGTGCTGAAGCCGTTGGAGTAGCGCTGGACGCTGCCCCCGCTGTAACAGCGTCTCTTCTCCACCGGGGTCCAGACTTTGGAGCCCAAGGGCCTCCACGATGTCCGGCAGCTGGACATCTCGTCGGAGAAGGACAGTGACCGGCACTGGCGCTTGCTGGGGGGTGCTGAGGGGTTCCCGTTGTGGTCGCTGAGGCTGAGGTCTTTGATCAGGTTGGTCACCGCGCAGGCGGTCGCTGCCTCCCGGTGCCACAGAGCGCGGTCCTGACACTTCTCGGGCAGGCACTCCCAGATGCTGGCGCTCGGCTGCTCAATCTGAAGAGGGCATTTCCTGTCCAGGTCTCGCCATCGGTCATTTTCTGGTTCAGAAATGACAAAGAGAAAACCGGGTTCGAGAAGGTCTCTAGGGTGGCCCACTATCTCCTCACCAAGAGCTCGTTTTAAACAGGATTTTAGAACCAGGCAGGCCCTTAAAACCCATCAAGTCCAACCCAACTGTATAGATGAGAAACTGAGGCTCAGAGGGGGGATGGGAAGCGCAAACTTTGGCGTCAGGAACAGAGCGAGGCCTAGGATACACGTACATGTCCCCGCCCCAGGCCTCCTGGTACAGCTTCCTTGCCAAAGGTCCATACTGCCTCCCACGGAAGTCCAAAACCGCAGTTTTCACCCAAATGTGTTCCCATTTTATAGATGGGAAATCGAGCTGCCCCGCCCCTCCCCTGGCCTGCAGCGTCAAGGCAGACCCCCCTCCTCCTCTGGGTGCTTGGGTGCTCTGCGGCTGGGACTCAACGCCCTGGCAGGAGACCAAAGAGGAGTCTTTTGGTACTTGGGAGGGTCAAGGTCGAATGGGGGTGGGTGGGGGGTGGTACCGACGGGTTAGTTTATCTGAATTCTGTCTCTGGAATACTTGCTGACAACAGGAACTGGACACTGTGCTGACTTATGCCTCCTCCACCCCAATGCTCCACAATATTATCATCACCAACAGCTGCCAATCCTGGGGTGCTCTCCTGCGTTCACCTGATTTCTCATGCAAACCAAGGACATTTAAAGCCATTAAAATCTGTAGGAGCACACCTGGGGCTCCGCGGACTTAAGAGTACAATTTACACTTACATATTCAGGTCTCCAACTTGACCACAGGAATAAATAAGCTACTCCTGCTAGGAAACGCTGACTTTGCACTTGAACCTTTATTTTAGTGAAACATTCAGAACCTATTTGTTGTTGTTCTACTCTGGGATCAGGCACTGTGCTGAGAATTTTAGGCAGGCAGGCACAGATAAACCAGACATTGTTCTTGTATTCAAGTTTATAATAACACAAAAGCAAAGTTAAGAAACACACTGTGCTTCCAGGGACCAACACAGCGGCATGTTTCTGTTTCTGTTTTTTCACAGAGACACGCATTTATGAAGTGTCCACCCAGGAATATACAGAAAACGACGGCCTGTAGAAGGATGGAAGGAAGACATGAAATGACACTCGGGTAGGGTCTGATGCACACTGGTTCTCACAGCACTGCCATCAATTACCCCCGCGGGGGAGCAGAGAGCCCCCGGGCCGCTGCAGCCCACAAGGCACCCTGAACACCATCACTGCCCAGATAGGGAGACGAAGGCTTAGGAGGCTGAGTAAGTGGCCCGGGGCCACACGAATGACCGGAGGCTGGCCAGCCCAGAGCCTTGTTTTTCTCGCTACGCTGCCACGCTGAAGGGAACCACAGGGAGCCCGACACCCGCCCTGCCCTTCACGAGTTTAGGAGTCATCCAGGATGGGCCATCCGCTCAGAAAACCACGGTGAAACCCAAAGGCATGCACCAGTCTGCAAGGACCACACATCCAACTCTTGGGCCCAGGGTCCCAACCCCTTAGGCCACTTCTCAAAGGACACAGACAGACACTGAATGACAGACCCTGGGCTGAGTACCAGCAGCTACTGGACAGGATCAAAGGGAAATGACCAGTGAGGCCCAAAAGGAGGCTCACAGCCAAACATAAGCCAAATTAGGACTAAATGTGATATTCCTTCACCTAGGGTGCCCTGCCAGAGTCACAAGATACGCCTAAGGGGTTGGGACCCTGGGCAGGGGACACTGGAGGAACCATCCAGAGACTATTCCCACAAGAGGGCCTCAGAAGCTGGAGATGCGGGGGAGAGATTTTCCGTAAGCCCAGCCCAGCTGGGAACAAACCAGGACAGTCACCAAAGATCCAAGTCACCTCCTCCCTGAATCCTCCTGGGCCCCAGTGCACGCACGGCCCTTGAACTAAATTTGACAAATTATCACCATGGTTCGCCTTTGTGCAAGTAGCATGTATGTTGTTCCAAATAAGTCTTCACTCCCCACTGTCCCCTGGGGCAGCCACCATCCTAAGCCAGTTTCGATTTGACAACTGTTAGCAGTTGAAAGATCAGCAAACTAAAAATAAACTTACCTGTTACCTGCTTTACAAAAAGAAAAGTGACCCTCAGAACCAAGTGAGGATGTGTGTGTCGTAAAGGTCTGCAAAGTGACACGACGGACAGCAGGATGGCAGCCACACCTGAAACACCCTCCAGTCAGGGCTGGTGACACAACGGACCAGGGAGGAAGACAGAGCACGAAAACAGCACCGTTTCAAAGAGCATTAATGATGTGGAGAAATGTGAATGATGTAATTCCAAACCCAAAGAAACAGGGCAGAAGATCCCTATGGATAGCAGGATTCCTGTTTTGTCAAATATGTACACTGAATGTGAAGATTAAGAGAAAATAAACCAAAATGTTCACAGTCGAATGAGAGAGAGCTGGCTGATTTCTATGTTTTCCTTTTCATTCCCCTATGGTTTCTACATTCTCTATAAGGACGAATCTATTTCCAAATGTGTGGGGGATGTGGCCACCAAGCCCACTGGGGCGGGGCCAGGGCAGGGCCAGGGGCGGGGCCAGGGCCTATGATCCCAGCCTCCTCTGGGTTTGCTCCTTTGGTCTTTCAGGGAGTTCCCTTACAATAACACTGGCCACCAACTTCTCTTTGGGGACAAGGCCCGGAGGCGCCAGATAGCCCAGGACTGTGGCCAACTGAGGAAGGACCCAAGGGGCCCAGACACAGAGCAGAAAGAGCCCCAACAGGGAGCCACAGTGGCCCTGCTTAAAGAACCCAAGGCTCACTATAGATGGTCTCTGCTGGAGGCCTTGGGAAACCCACGAAATTAAAAAGAACTGATCACGTCCTCAGAGGATACCGCTTTCTATTCCATTTTAACGTCACTGCCCTGGGACTTCCCGTCCCCAGGGAAGTCAGGAGAAGTAAGGGGACTTGGGAGCCAGTTAAGCAGAACATTCGGTACCCCTCATGTGACAGCGCCAGTCCTCCACCACAGCCACCTCGTGACCTTGGTGCCTCCCCGCTCCAGGCTCACCTCCTCACTGCGTCCACAGCACTTCCCCGGGCCCATGCCGAGCACGGTCTGACCCCAGGCAGCTGCCCATGGCCTTCCAGAAAGAATGCAAACGGTTTTAGCCTGCCATCCAGACCCCAGCCACCCGCCTCCCCAGTTCACCCTGCTCCCGACACCCTGACCTTCCTGTGATGTCAGACATCAGACGAGAAGCAGGCAGAGTCGAAGCCCTCTTCAACGACTCCTGAAAGAGCCCCTTACAGCACTCTCTCTCCTGCTGGCTTCTGGACGCAGCCCGGAGAGTTGTCCGTACATACTAGCTATTCTTAATGAAGCGGGAGTTTCATGAAGCAGCCGCGGGAATGAGCACAGGGAACTTCTGGGAGCGGAGGTGGTGCCCCACCTGTGTCCAGGTTCACTGTCAAATCCCGGGTGGGGACTGGGTTGGACGGCTCGCACTAGCCTCCTGCTCACCTGCGGGAACCACTCCACTCCGTTTTAAGAGAAACGCTCTATGGCCTTAACAGTAACATCTACTCGTTGAAATGATTAAGACTCAATTCTCAACCAGGTCCACGGGTCAAATGTGAGAGCGACGGGTCTGCCATGAAGCTACCACCCCCCCCCCC
>PJEM01001696.1:0-106238 GCA_004023845.1 Helogale parvula | reverse complement strand
ACGTTAACTGAACCTAAATTATCTGTTTACATGTCGGCTTCCACTGAGCCACAAGCTGGCCGGCACAGACCCAGCGTGGCCCCCCAGTGCCCAGCATGGAGCCCGGCACACCGCAGACCCTAGCCGGTGATGGTGGGTAGAGGAAGGAGCGAGGAGTGTGCCAGAAAGCGGCAGAGCCGGCCATGGGTGTTCCCTTGGCCTCACTTGGTCTTTCATCCTTGGTCAGGGAGATCTGAGCTGGGCTCTGCCTTCAACTTCCTGCTTTACTGAGGCTGTGCATAGTTGCATGTGAAGGAGCCAGGAGTCTGGCTAGTGGTATAACGTCCGAGATTCTCTGGAAATGCCAAGCACTGCCCAGCCGCGACTCAACACCAGCCAGGTGGCCGCTTGGTCGTCTGACGGGCAGATAGTATTTTCATTGTTACTATCTTTACCACTCGACAAGTACAATATAAGAAAAGTAAAGACAATGGAGGCTATGTTTAGCCTTTGTGTTTTCCCCCTTCACTCAAGGAACAGAAAGCGACTTGCTGGGTCAGGTCGTCAGACACAAGAAACAGGAACCGGAGCCACTTTTTACTGGCAAACTGCCCTGAGCCTCTGGCCCTGACGTCACAGGGTACAAAAAGGACCTTGGGAGGGCGCCGAGGAGAGGCCCCCGGATGCCCCCGCCCCTCCGTCCACTATCACTCTGCACAAACAACTGCGTAACTCTTTCAAAAGGGACGATGGCCATGGACCCAGGGAGGCCACTGAGCAGGGGCCACTTGGTATGGACACGGGTTTGAGTCTCAGCCCTGCAAAGTTACTTAATCTCTCAGGGCCTCAGGAGGGTGACAGATAGTGATGAAGAGCTACTGTAGGAACCAAACAGTGGCTCGGGATAAGGCCTGTGAGGCCACAGCGGGCTCCACCAGCAGCAGCGCCGTGATGACAAGGACGGCGCCGGATGGTGCTCCTACAGCTCCAGCCACTGGGCGCCAAGCGCTGCGGGCCCAGCTCTGCCACAGGATTTCCCCTGCGTGGTTTCGGGGGCACCTGCAGGAGCACCCCGTGGGGTGTTACAATGCAATCCCTAGGCCCGGTCCCCACCTCAGGAAACAGAATATCTAGAGGGGAGGAGTCTGAGTTTAAGTAAGTTCCTCTACACCCGGCTTCGGCTCAGGTCATGAGCTCATGGTTGGTGGGTTCAAACCCCGGGTCGGGCTCTGTGCTGACAGCTTAGAGCCTGGAGCTGCTTCGAATTCTGTGCCTCCCTCTCTCTCGGCCCCTCCCCTGCTTGCTCTCTGTCTCTGTCTCTCTCAAAAATAAACATTAAAAATTTGTTTAAATAAGGTCCTCAGGTTATTTTATTGCAAAATTGCTGAGAACCATTCCTCCAGCCTACACAGGGGCCTGTGTTCTCAAACACCCTTGTCAGAGGGGCAGCTCTCTCAGCCCACCAAGCCACACCCAGGAAGCTTCCAGAGGGTCGACCGGTCCAGTTTCTACAACTGTAGATTCAGAACACCATTAAAAGCTGGTGTTCTGGTGTTTCTTTTCAGACAGGAAGTCGACCTACAGACAAGGAAAATGTTTACCCTCAAGTACTTAGAGGGCCCTTTCCCGAGGGAGGGGGTGGGGCCCCACGTGCACAGCAGGTCCTGGATGGGGAGCCACTGGAAGAGGCCTGGGACACCAGGGGGAAAGCCTGAGGCCTCCCCCCGCTCCCTGGGACACGCTGCCACCAGGCGCCTGGTGGACGTGGGCCCGGCACCAGCCCCACATGCTCTGTGCAGTGCTCCTCACATCAACATTCAGGAGCATCTGAAGCTTCTCCACCCCTGTTGAGCCGTCTTCACAGCTGGGGGTGACTCACAGGGGTGTGCGTGCGTGCGTGCGTGCGTGCGTGTGTGCATGCAGTAAACGCACACCAGGCTCCACCTCCAGACAGGAGGACAAGCCACGCAAACCTGCACGAGAGCACACAAGCCACCAGTCCTCTCACCGTGACCTCCGCGGTGCCCTTCAGAGCCAAGGCTTGAGGTCTGAGCCTGGAGTTTCTGGGAGACTACCGCTGCCTCGGGAGGCACAGGAGCAGCTGCTGCTCGTGCACATGGGGACGAAACCCCAGACCCCCAGCCCCACTCACGAGGCCCCCAGGCCAGCCACGCCCAGACTCAGGAGGGCAGAAGGCTGCTGGGTACACAGATCTAGAGCTCACAGAAAGAAAAACACGCGGAGGAACACAAATAGCACTTGACCTCAAATGTTCTTGTTTCCATTTCTATCCTTAAATTTAAAGGGAAATTCCCAGGGGCCCCGATTCGTAGGGGCCGACAGCTTTCTTAGGTTCAAAAGATAGAGGAGATTTATGGCCCTGGGTGTCTGTGGGCTGTGTTTTATAGGCTGCCACAAGGTGACATAACCACAGCAGAATGTGGTTTCTAGAAAAGGTTAGGCACCTGAAGCAGAGACCCAAGATGTAAGATTCGTGTAGCCTCCCAGGCCTGGGTGGCAGCTCTCCAGCCAGATCAGGACTGGCTGACTCATTCTTGGATTTCACACCTATCTGCTTGTGCTGACGGTGACTCTCTCTCCCCAGCCCTGTGGGTTGGGTTGTGCTCACTCGGCCTCGGGGTTGCAAAGGCCTCTACGCCTGGTTTGGGGGTAGAAGCTTTCAGCAGCCCTTTCAGTGGGAAACTGGAGCGTGTCCTTCTGAAGGCAGCATTACTAAGTCCGTCTCACAGAAAGAACACGGGGGAAGACATGGACCCAGTGACATGCGCAGCCTCTCAACGGGGTCGCTGATGTTCAAGTGAACTTCTAGAGCCCCCCGCCAAGTGGAGTGTCTCCTTCTCTGTGTCCTCAGATCGTAGACAGACTCCATTCAAAGCTGCATCAGGAAGAAAAGGTTCTTGGGCTTTGCCCGACCTCTGGTTGTGCCCTCTTGAGTGCGATGACTCATAGCATGTCACCTGTCTTGGGTTCAGGGACAGTGACACAGGACACCAAGCTCCTCGGCCAAGGCATAAGGACAGGGGATTAGGACGGCTGGAGAGAACACGCCAGCAGCCCCATCAAGGGAGCTGGAAGGCTGGCCAGAGGGGCTCTAGGAGAAGCTGGAGCAGCTGGTCACCTACAGAGTGGACACCAAGGCCCTGCCCTCACTGGCTGGGGAGGATGGCCCAAGGCGGCTACCCCAGCTCTGCTCTTACAAACAGAGGCTTGCTGTGATCCCCGGATAAGACACTGGAGAGGGGTAAAAACCACACCAGACTGAGCACCCATCTGTATGAGACGAGGGATGGGGGAGCAGCCACTGAGGCCCTGTGACGGCCATGCAGCTCGGACCCAGACCTCCAGGGGCATTCAGAAATGTGCACAGAGCCAGCATTCCCAACGGCAACAAAAACTGGGAAGGGACAGGAAGGTCCTTTCCATCCCACTCCTTTGGATTCCCGTCCTTGTCATGGGTACACAGAGCACGGGACATAGGCATGTGCTTCCCACTCATCTCCAAACCGATGCGCGCAGCAGAGCCGAGCGCCCTTACGCAGGGGAGAAAACTGGCAGCGGGGACAACTATTCGGAAAACCAGCAGTAAACTGCGTATGAACCGTTAGCTGACAAACATCCCACCGGGATCCTTGCCGGGGCAGAGAGAGCGTGTCAGCCGCGGGCCAGGCGCACCACTCAGCCGTGGGGCGGAGAAGCAAGCTTGACAAGGGTGTCCCGCCTCCCTACGGACGTGCGGCAGTGACAGGCAGAGTCTGCAATCCCAAGGCCACGCCGCCCCAAACTTGAGCACCTTTCTAGCTGGCAATGCAGGGTGGGGGGCGGCGCCCACTCAGCCGGGCAGCTGTCACTCTCTGTGCTCTGGCACCGCTGTGGGCCCCTCCCCACCCCAAGGCTGGCCAGCCTGGGTGAGAAGGCAGCCGGGGAGGCTCCCTTTTCACGGGTCACGGTAAATGGCTATCATGTGCCAACTACACTTTGCACCTACTTCCAGTCTGCACTCGATTCCAGAAACACCGTCTGAAACCGGTAAATGGCCCAAGGAACCATGCATGGACAAACCTTCCACTATCCGAGGGACTGGAAAATCACACGCATAACAATGATAAATAAAAATCAATGAAAAAGAAAAAGTAAACTTTTAAAAAGTCACACTTCTGCAGAGTCATATACGGATGGGCTTTCAAAACTGAAAGCGAAGCTCCCTGTGGCTGAGTTTGGTTGACAACCTGTGTCTGTCGTATGGGAGGCTCTGATCTAATGACCGTGTCCCTGGTGGCTACCTCTCCAAGACAGAAGCAGCCGCAGAGACCAGAAACTGGCCTGCGCCGCTCAGGCACCATCACTGGTGTCCGCCTCGTCTCCGGTCCTCTGCTCGTTCTGGGAGATCTAACGCGGCCCACCTCCGGGTGCCGCCTTTTTCACCCGAGGTGCGATCCCACTCCAGGGGCAGCGACGAATGGCGGCGCAGTTAAAAGACCGAAAGCTGCCAAATCTCAACGTGGGATCTTTCAGTCCCACGCGGCTCGGCTCAGCCAACTGGTTTACCCTGTAGAAATTAACCCGGAGAGTGCCCCCCGGGAGCACCCCTTTCATGTACACAGCAAACTTTAACAGCCAAGTAATTAAACACAGAGAGTTAGGCCTTATAATTAAGATGCTGACAAACCCCAACCAGAGTCGTACATAGAAGGGCTGCTATCGTATTTTTACAATTCCCTTTTATACATAATGCATGATCCTTCTGCTCAAGTTTCTGTATGTTCTCCGCTTGTGAAATAATTTACATTAATAAATAATTTATTACCGTAACTCCTAAAGTAATTATGGGTTTCCGTGCGATTTTTTTTTTTTAGCATATGAATTGTTTTGTTCTCTGTTCATTGACTTGTATTTGCACGACTTTGCCTAGTAGCCTTTCTGCAATAATTGGCATTGCATTCGCTTTCTCATATACTATTTGATTTTCGGGTCTCTCCTGGCCCGAGGGGGGAGGAAAATGGAACATGTAACATCCGTTGCCCCTGCAATGCAGGACTGTTAATGGGTGCAATTAGCCAAGGGAGGTGAATGGAGCCTGCTCTCACCCCACTTGCCCTGTTTCACCAAAAAGGATGAAACTAATACACGTGTGCCCCTGGGTCAGCATCATGGCGGATGACAGGGGGCCTGGGGGGGGGGGGGCACGCGGAAAGGACTTCCATCCAGACCCTGCCCCTCGAAGCACAGAGCGCTTCTCCCAGAGGCAGCTAAGCCCCCTTCTCCGCCTGCTAGAAACCGTGGCCGGCAGCGAGGGCTGGCGGGCCCGCCAGGCCGGCTCACCAGTGGGCGGCCACACCCTCGGGGCCGCCACCTGACCGAGGCTTCCTGTGCCGAGAACCCAGTAACCGGGCCTGTGCACAGCTCTCCCCCACACAAGCTGCTTGCAGAGGAAATTCCAGTGCAGCCAAGAAAAGTGTCCTCGGGATGGTATGGGAGGTGAGAAAGGAAGCCAAGGGGCAAAACCCAGTCTCTGCTGGCAAGGGCCCTTCAGGGACCAGGCTGGGCTAGCGGCCTGGTGAGGAGCACCGGGCCCCGGAACAGAGCGGGCCGGGCGGTGGCCTGGTTCCAATCGGCCCTGCTTCTCCTGTTCACACCCCGCCCCGGCTTTCTTCTCTCCCCCACTTTGGACAAGCACAGAACCACTTCTTTATATCAAGTTCCCAAACTTGGGGTATGTGTGGGCGGGGGGCGGGGGAACAAAGCTGGGGAGGGGCACATCATCCAGCTCACAACAACATAAAGTGCCTAAAAAGAACACACGCTGCTGTGAACACTTGATTCTACTAGTGAGGCGTTTTATCTAAGAGGGCGCAGGGGAGGCTGAGCTACTTGAAAGGGTGGCCTTTTAAGAGGAAGCAAACAGGCCACTACACTCCCCACCCTAACGCACTTGCTGGGTTTCCTGAAGAATGCTGAGGACATTCGAACTCGCACTAGCTTCCAACTAGGACCCTTGCGTGGGGGCTCAGGGAGGGCATGCTCCAGGTCGCAGGCCCAAGCTGTCCCCAGCAATCACAGCAGAAGTCCACCGACTGGGGCCAGAACACGAGTTCTTTATCTCCTGGAGACAGCCAGTGGGGCTGGCGACTAGAGTCCCAGGACGTTCTGTCCCAGCTGAGTACTGTCCAGCCCTGGGAAGCCTCACAACCCCCCTGAGGAGCCCGGCCGGACCCGGAGCGCCGGTGCAAAGCAGGCAGGCCTCAGTTCCCGGTGTGGGGTGAGGCCACACCTCGACTCACAGGTAAGAGCGGGCAGGGGCGGTCACCTGAGCCTCCCCCAGCACACGGGCATGGGAGGCCTCGGGCTGCTGACGCTCCCTCCAAACGAGTGCCCGGAAACGGGATGAGGGCAAGAGGGACCGAGCCTGCACCCCCTGTACGCTACTGTCCCTTTAAATCCCACCAACAGCTGCAGGAAGATGGGCTGAATTCCCTGTTCCCCCCTCCCCAGGGCAGGTGCTGGTTTACTGTCTCTGTGCCAAGTGCCCGACACTCAGTGGGCACTCAACAAATACCTACTAGAACAAACCCCTGAAATGAAGCCGTGAAGGCACGCTGCAGATGGGTGAGGGTCTCCCCAAATCAAGGAGGGGCTGGCCAACAGAGAGGGGAGCACGTGGGGGGGAAAGCAGCCGAGGAGAAGGCCAGGAGGGCCCTGGAGCCAGCCCGCATCAGGCCCGAACGGCCTGGAAATAAAGACCCACGTCTCCACGACCCAGTTCACTGGTCTGGCCCAGGGGACGGCTGAGGGGCTGAGCGTGCCCAGGTGCCTCTCCCTCCTTCCTGGCAGGACGAAAGCAGGCAGTTCAACCACAGCACACCGAGTCCGGCCCACGAAGCAGGCGGCGGGGCGCGCCTGAGCCATGTGGCTGAGTTGCTGAGAGTTTGCTGAAAGCCGTTAACCACCAACGAGGCGCTCACTCAAGCCCCCATGTGGGGGACAGGTTTCAGAAGTGTGTCACAGGGGGAAACCAAGGCCAGGTGATCTCCCTGTTTCCATCTCCTCCGGGCAGCAGCATCAAGAGGGCCACCTGGGGCTCTCCTACAACGCTGCAGCTTGCGGCTGAGAAAAAAAAAACAATCTTCCTTCTCCCCCAACCTGGGTCCAACGCTGCCAAGAGAGCTTGCTGGGCCTCACCCCACGAGGCCTTGGTTTCCCCAGGTGTGGACAGGGCATCCCCCACCGGCCCCACGCCAAGGCGGCTGCGGAATCCCGGACACCCCGCAAAGTCAAGGGCCTGGCGCTCACCCTGACATACCCAATACGGCCTCCACCCTCATCACCCCATCCATGGGAGGGAGTCTAAAGAAGAAAACCCTGTGCACAGAGTCAAAGGCTGAGGAAAAAGGCATGACGACTTGATGCGGTCCTGTGAAGACAGGCCCGGAATCCGAAGGCCGGAGGAGGTGCCCCGTCGTGGAGGTTCGGTTTCTGCCTAAACACAAACATTACGGAACCTCGTCTGGCAGGTGCCCCCACAGGGGCAGGAGTCACGAAGTCACGGTGAAAGGGGGGATCGAGCCCGATCATCGGGGGCACAGAAAGATCAATATAGCCAATACAGTCATCCCCCCGGCCCCTCATCAGACACAGTAATCTACACTTGTGTGGGGATGGGGGACCAAGACGACCTTTCTGGAAAGCAAGTCAACGCGATGAAGCAAGAGCCTTCGACACGCTCCTGCCTCCTGGCCTCTCTAGCCCACTCCTGGCAACTCCTGAAGAGTAATCCTAACGGCAGACAAAAGACAAAGACTTCGACGCTCAGTCACTGCTAATCACAACAGCAAATAAAACCACCATTCCACCCAGCAGCCAAGAAACAGTTAAATCGTTAAATACATTATTAATACACATTACAGTACTTCAGCCTCCTGAAACCGCGAGAAGGGACAAATTTAATGCTATGGGGGAATGACAGTAACTACCACTAAGTGAAACAGAGAAAACAGCAAAACAGTTTTGTATCTGATTTTATATAATCCTGTGTTCATCCTAGACGTGGCGATGTAAAAACCTCAAAGAACGTAAAAATACCCCAAAACGTTAATAGGAGTTATAGGAGTTATCACTGGGTCTTGGGGGGCTAAGAGAGATTTTTATTTTATACTTTACCTTGAGGTACATTTTCCGAATTTAAAAAAAAAATGAACGTGATTACCTTAATCAGACAGACACGCTCAACGTTACGGCTGGAGACGACATTTGTAAAGCACACCTCGGCCCTGCAGCCCGGGCGCCACTGCGGGCACCGCCGGGGCCGGAACGGTTCAAGCGCAAGGAGGAGTCCCCCACTCTGCTCTCTGTGCCCGTGTCCGGAAAGGGCGCCCAGCATCTCACCTGGAGGCCTCGGGCCCTGGCGGGAGGACTAGGGAAGGCTCTTGGCAGCCGCCTTGGTTACTCACCCATAATTCCACAAGAGAAAAGGGTCGGTCCTTGACTCATCTTCCTTGGCGTGTGCTGCAAACAACCAGAAAAGCTATTCACTCTTCGAGTCATAAGAAGCACGTCTGCACATGACCCTGCTCTGATCCCTTGCTAAGGTCACAACGAGAGGGGCAACTGCCTTTTGCCGACATCAGATTAGGGAAAGGAGACAAAAGGACTACGAGAGGCAACATCTGACCCGTAACTAGACCCGGACCCTGTGGCCAAGGTCTCCAGTAAGCTATGGGGTCCATCAAGTCGACAGCTTCAAAAACACACAGGAAAGACCCGTGGCCCCTGACACTCGGGGACTGTGGCGTGTGCGTGATGTGGATGGGGGAGGGCGCTGGAGGAGAGTGATGCACACGGTTCCCCAAGCTGGGCTGCAGAGGCCTCCCCACAGTCCAGGCTGGGAGGAGAGGGGGCCTCTTGATGACAGGAAGAGCCCTCGGCGAGGAGCACAGGGCTGTCTGTCACCCTGGGTCCCTTCCCCCTCGCCCCCCGCCCCCCGCCTCCACTGAGACACCAGGGGATCAGCTCTCCTTCCTCCACGCAGAAGCTTCGCCGTACTCAGAGGCCCCATGGGCACCCTCTCTGAACTGAAACAGAAACTCGAAGGTGGGATTGGGTCGCAGAAGACAGCTATGCCTTTCAAACTCCTTGACACTGTAGTTCAAGGGCTTCCCTTTCCACTGTAAGCATTCCGTGTCTCCCCTCAAACCGCACGCCCACCCTCAACGAAATGCTGTGGCCGATGGGAGAGAAGCAGGCCAGTGGGGCCTATGGAGCCCCAAGACTGGGCACTGCTCCGCGGCCACACGGTAACTGAGCACGGAACATTCCGGGTTCCCCGGTGCTGGTTGAGGCGTGGGCCCCACGGCCTGTTCTGCCCCCTGGTGAGGGGACACCATGCCCGCCAGGGCCCCGGAAAGCAGGGGCTACCAAGGGGTGCCCTCAAGCATTCCTATGACCCCGTCCCTCCTTCCGCCGTTCACCCCCTCCTAAGTACTGGAAATTATTCACACACAGGCCGCACCAGGGGACTGACCACGTGATGGGGAAAGAAGCTCTGGGCCCCAGAGGAGTCGGCCTGTCCGAGAGAACTCCAGCTTCTAAGAGGAGCCCCAAACGACAGGGACACTCAGGCTTCCAGGCTGAGAAGAGGGAGGGAAGCCAGGCCCTGGCGCTTTAAGGCCTAGAAGGATGAGGGTGGAGCTCACTAGGAACACCTGGCCCACCCAGATAAAGGGGCGCCAAGGGCCTGGCAGCAGCTCCCCCACCCCTGGCCCCAGCTGCCCAGTTCAGAGCCCTTTGCCCTCAGTCAGCTACGTGTTCATCCACTCAGGTTACTAAGGGGCCACCCCGGCCAGCCCAGGACACGGAGGTGAAGGATGCCTGCCCCGGTCCTCAGGAAGCTCACGCTTCGTGGAGGACGTGGTCACACAGACAAACCATGGCACCACTGGGAGCGTGGGAGTGCAGGGGAGAGGACCCGGGCCGGGGGTGCTGGGGTGTGGGAGGTCAGGGCCAGGGCTGGCGCTCAAGGGCCAGAAGGCTATAGGCAGCAAAGGGAGTCAGGCAGGCCTCCTCTGGTACCCACTCCTGTTTAACACAGTATTTCTATTTTCCGGGACAGGCTGCCCTCCTGGATCCCACAGTGACTTTGACCATCCAATCTGCAGCCATCCAGGGAGAGAGCCAGACAAAGTTGAAGACGGCTGTGTCTGCCTCTCTTCAGAATAACTTGGTTCCCGCCGCAGGACGCGCCCTGAAAGCCCACACCAACGCCACCAGATGGAGAGTGGGTGACAAAGAATTCAAGCAACTCTGGACAGTGCCACCCCAAACAGCCAAGCGTGCAGCCCATGGACGCCGGGCAGGCTCTGCCCGCAGGGGGACGGCTCCGAGACGGAAGCCGGGCGTGGCCGTGCCAAGGCAGAAAACTCCACGGCTATGGGGGCACCTCAGCCCAAGGCAAACGCCCGCCAGGGAAGCACGGCCCCCACCACGCGGCAGGCAAGGAGCAGGTGGCAAAGCAAGCCAGGCGGGCGGCACACAGAAAACCAAGCCAGGATGGGGCTGGGGAGGTCAGAAGGGGTTGAGGACCCGCACGCAGATGCCAGTGAGCGTGGCCTGGGCTGTCAGACAGCAGGAGGCAAGCCCGTGCACCAGGCTGCTCACCAGTCAGGGGATCCCAGCTCCCGGGGTGTTTCCTTCCGCTAAGCCGGTGTGGCCGGCCCCCAGGTCCAGCGGGAAGCCACAGGGCCAGCAAACAGGGGCTCCAGGGCCCTCGCTCACTCGCTCACTCTCTCGGCCAGGATTCCGCCCCGTCGGCCACAGCCAGTCACTCCCCAGGCCCGAGAGCACACACCTGGACCGGCTGTGCAGCTCGCTGCTCCCGTTGCCCTGTTCCGAGCCATCACCACCGTCCGCCGTGAGCCCAAAGCAGCCTCCTGACCGATCCCCAGCCTGCACCCTGGGCCCATCACCCATTTGCTACCCGGAACCCACCACAGAGGCCGGGCAATGCTGCTTCTCTGCTCACAAGGCCCCAGCAACCAGAAGGAAACCCAGTCACCCCTCTTCCCAGGCCTCTGGGCCCACCTGAGCCAAGCCCAGGCACGTGACACTGGCCCGCCCAGTGCCACCCTGCTTGTTTCCAACAACAGGCTCCCCGCCTCATTCCTGCCACATGGCCTCCTCGGCCACCTTCCCTGACCACCCGCGGGCAAGGGGCGCTCTCCCCACCAGCACTTTTCTCCGCAAAACCTTGCCGGCAGCGCGAGCACTCAGCAAAGGCTCCTCCCAGCATCTGTCTCTGCACCCCAGGGCCCAGGTGGCCAGCGATCACTCGCACCCAGATCTCACACCACTCGAAGGAACACCTTCTCCACGTCCCCTGTTCTCAGCGAGCCCCACACCTGTTCACTCACGGAGTGCGTGAAAATGCACAACCTGCTAATGCAGCCCCCCCTTCTTCTGCTTCCAGCACTCCGCTCTGCCCTGGGACTCCTCCCCCTCCACGCAGCACGGGGTCTTGGTGGGACACTGGATGGGCACAGGGTGCAGGTGTGGCCCTCTTTGCTCCAGGGCCCGACTCCTGGGCTGAGAAGAAGTGCTGGGGCTGGTGTACCCGGCAGGGAGGCACCACGAGCACCTGCTTCCAACCCCCCCCCTCCCCCGAGCTGCCCTGTCCTTGCCCTCTCTGGGACCTCATTCACCAGCTCCCTCAACAGCTTCCCAGGACGCCAGGCCCAGGCACACCCTGACTGCTGTCAGGTTCCCCTGAGCCCAACACCAAGCTCCCTTCTGGGCTCCAGGTTGGCCAGAGCCAATTTTTCCCCAGTACACCTAGTATGTGATGAAATTCCCCCTGGTTTGTACCATTCTGCAGCCAGCTCTCCCCCCCGCCCCCCATCAAACCCTCTCTCTGCACCACTGCAGAAAGGAGGAGCCACCCAGGCACTAGGTGGTGAGGCCCGCCGGGCCCTGGGAGACTACTGGCTAGCGTCAGGTTCATACCACACGCTAACGTGAGCACCCAGGCCTTGGCTGGTGTTTGCAGAAAGCACTCTCTTTCTCCGTGACATCTCTATGCCTAAGCCTACCCCAGGGCAGGGCCTGGTCTCTGTGAAACTCCTTGGATCACAAGAGAAGGATCTGGAATCAGATCCTCCACAGAGAAGGCAAAAGCTGGAACTCAAATTGGGGCTTCTGGGCCATCTGAATAAAAAGACAGTTCAGCTCTTTACCTAATGAGGAACTGGCTCGGACAGAAAACAGCAGAGCTCATCTCTGGCCACACTCCTGCTTCTTCAGAGCCTGCTTCCGCAGAGCAGTGACTCAAGCAGTCACAGCGCTTCTTCCCCAGGCTGGTGAGCTGGGGAACCGCAGTTTGACACGGACGCGCTCGCACCCACGCACTTGAGCAGGACAAGCAGGGCACCCCAGCCTCCGAAGAGGAACGCAGTGGGGCCACGGCAGTGCGAAGCAAAAGACGGAGCTACGCCTGACAAGAATAAAAGAGGCCGAATGAGGACGAGTGTCCATGTGGAGGCTCAAAGATGCCGACAGAGACAGAGTGGAGGCCCTGCCCCACCCCCCAGGCTTCAGGGGTAGCCAAGGCATGGGTAGCGGCTAAGGGGAGGAAGGGAAAAGGCACTGGACTGCCTCGGACCGCACGTGCACCTCTGGGCTCTAACTCCTGACCAGCCTGGGGCCTTCCCGTCTGGGGCTGTTGAGCCCAGTGCCAATTCAGGGTGGCTGCAGACCCTCCGTGCCCAGGCAGCTGGCCACAAGGCCCAGATGGCCAGACTCTTCCGACGAGGCAGATCACAGCCTTGGCACCCTGATCTGACAGGAACAGAGAGAGGTACCTGCTCCCGAAGCCAGCGTCGGCTGCGGTGGGAAACACCTCGAGGCTGGAGAAAGAGAGGTGGCCACCCCTCACCCTCCGCCCTCTGCCCTCCACCCCGGGACAGTCTCTGGACTCGAGGGACGGCTGACACTGGCCAGGCCAGGGAACATGGTCACTCGGGCCCGGGAGAATGGGCTGTGGCCTGAGCGTGGGCGTGCGGGCAGGGGCCGGAGGACGCCGCTCCCGAGGTCAGCCATCCGGGCCACCGGCCAGCAGCGGGAGCTAATGTTAGAGCCCGAGGAGGAAGAGCCCACTCCGCAGAGGAAGGCGACCAGCAGAGTGGGGGGAAGGGGAGCCGAGCACAGTCCTCACTGCCGTGCATTGTGCAAGCCGGGCGGGGCCCTCAGCCCTCTCTCCCCAGGGCCAGGCGCCGGGAAAGGCCAAACGCTAAGCACTCATCAGTGCTTTTTTTCTGTTTTCCTACATCTCTGCTGGGAACAAGGCCAGTCACTTGTCGCCCGCATTTAGTTTTTAGGAAAAGAACAAGAGACCTCAGAGGGCAGGGAGGGAGGGTCTAGGGGCCTGCGTGCCCGGTGTCCCCAAGGTTGCCGGGTGGCCCCCAGCTGACTTTCAGCCACAGCGTCAGACCTGCTCCCCTAACTCCAGAGTGGCCTGTGACTGATGTTTTCTTTTCAAATCTGAAACCCCCCCTTTCTGTTATCTTCTTAGCTGCTTAGGAAACAAAAGAGAAATGCTTTTCCATGTTCCCGTCGTTATCTTGATGGTATTTACAGGAGGCTGGTGTTGCCAGTTTAGGAAGCCAAAGCAAAGCCCCCCTCTGCTTCCTCCCAGCACTGCCGGCGGGGGAGAGCGCGCTCTGCCATCACCGCACCCGTCCCTCCCGCCTCGCGGACGCCTGCACCGGGCTCAGATGCTGTGGGGTCTGCCCTCGGTGGCCCGCTCTGCATGCCTGGACCCGAGGCCCGCTCCCCTCGACCCTCCTTTTCTTTTCTGAGAAGACGAGTCTGCCTTCCCTTCCCAAGCCGAGAGGCCACGCTCTTGCTGGCAGGCACTCAGGCCCTGCCTCCTCCAAGAGCAGCTCAGCTGACCTGGGGCCCACGTGGCCTGGGACCAGCGCCCCGGCCAGGCCGGCCCCGAGATGGGACCAAGTGCAGCACAGTTGGAAGCGGGCAGGGACCCTCCCCGGGGAGCCTCCAGATGGCCCTCGCCCGGAGGTCGTTCCTCCCTGGTCAGAGCTACTCCAGATGTGTTCCTCAGATTTCAGCAGAACGCCCCTCCCCCACGCCCCCCCAACAGGGGACAGCTGAGCAGTCGCACCCGCACCTCAGCTCTGCCCCTGAGCAGCAGCCAGAAAGGAGCCAGAGCAAACACGAGCTGAGCAGCAGCTGGGGTGCAGGAAGCCACATTCCTCCCTCGACAAACAGCCCTGAGTGCCTCCTGGGCCCCAGTCTCGGGTGCGGGGTGCTCAGCCACCAGCCAAAGAAACAAAGCTCCCGGCCTTCGCGAAGCTCGCACTTCATGGCAATCTTTCAACAAACAAGATCAAAATGTCAGAAAGGGCCAGGCACTCCAAGGGAAGAGAGACAGGGAGAGGGGCAGAAAGCATGGGAGAGGGGGTGGGGGCGGGGGCAGAGTTCCATGTTAGGTTGAGGGAACAAAGAAGAAAGGGAGGGAGGGTAGGAGTCCTGCTAAGGGGGAGTGTTCTAGACCACAGAGGAAATGCAAAGGCCCTGAGGCAGGCTCCTGCTGGACATGTTGAGCAAGGAGACCAGTGTGGCTTGGGCAGAGTGGAGGGAGCAGAGGGAGAGCAGAGAAAAGCAGCAGGGTCACAGAGAGCCAGAGGACATGGGCCTCGTGCCTCCCGGTCACGGCTTTGGCGTTGGCTTGGCCTGAGGTGGGAAGCCAGTGGAAGGCCCGGCCTCCGCCTCGTAGTCCCTCTGGCTGCTGGGTGCACAACAGGCAGAAGCAGATCTGTGACAACAAACTTCCAGACAAGAGAGGCAGCGGTGGGGACGGCGAGAGACAATCTAGTTACAGATACACATTCAGGGCAAACTGGAAAGGAAGCTGTGATGGGCAGAGAGACTCGAGCCCAACTTCACTCGTGGAATTCGTCAAGTCCCGTGCCGGGCACATCCACGGCGGGCTGGAAAGGCCTCGGGTCTCAGCAGCTTCCCCACGCTCCAGCAAGGGCTGGGGACCCGGCCTATCCCGTCTGCTCCTGGCCTGGCTGTCGGTGTGAGCCTGGGGAGGGCACCCACCAGGGCGCCAGGGCGGGCTCTCACAAGGGGCTGTGCAGGGCACTGGGACGGGCACCTGCTGACCACAGAAGCAGCAGGGGCTGGGGGCGAGGCTCTCTGCAGAACTCCTCCCCAAGTTCATTTACACCAGAGCAGGACCTCCTCTTGGCCCCTCTGCAAGGGGGCAGCCCTGCTCACTTCCGAGGATCTGGGGCTGGAAGGAGGTTAGGTGGCTACTCTGTGCTCAGTCTGAGACGGCCGGGGCCGTCTCTCTGTGGCCCAGCCCATCAGGCTGCTTGGTCAGAGGACAACTCTGGAAGAAGGCTGCCATCACCACAGCCCACACCTGGGCCGCCAGACCACGCCTTCTGTCCCCATCCCCTGCCTCCCCTGACATTCTGAGGCAGCAACCTTCGCTCCGCCCCGCCCGCTGGAAGTGGGGCACTGCCTCCCTTCTGGAAACCCCCTCCCCTGCCAGATGGAGACCAGAAAGAAGCTCAGCCTCAGCCCGGCAGAAGCCGCAGAGTCACGCTTGGTCTTACTGAGCGGGGTGCTGGCCTTCCCTCCTCACGTATCTGAGGACCTCGCCAGCTACTTCCCGAAAGTACCCAACCAGGCTCCGGGTCACTGTGCCTGTGGCCTTGGCCTGCAACTCCTCCCAGAGTTCTGCCCACAGGCACCTCGGACTCACTCTGCTAAGCCTATGTGCTCGGCCATGGCCCTGCCTGGACATCAGGCCTCAGGAAAGGTCATCAGAGATGAGGCCCGCCGGGTCCTTACCAGCTCAGGGTCGAAGGTCCTGCATGCTATGGAGTCGGCTCCCTGGTTGTCGAGGCTGGGACTCAGGATCATCACCATGGTAAGGATCTCAGGCACTGGGCTCCATCCCAGGGCGGGTGCGAGCCATCTTCGGTCGGGCAGCCTTGGGCGGAGGTGACCTCCCGGGCACTTCCCAGGGGACTGGCATCAGCAGTAACAGCTCCCCATCGGCCGCTCACCCTCAGGCTGGGGCTCTTCCAGGAACAGCCAAGTGCACTCAACTCCCTGGAAAGACAACAGAAAGGGAAAGGGATTTAGGCCTCGGGAAAACCAGGGCCTGAGAGAGCTGCCCAGGCCCCCGCCCACCCCATGCTGGGACCCTGCTCCGAATGGAACCGCCTCCCTGCTGAAGGAGGTGCATTCTGGCCGCAAAGGCCAGAATCACCCTCTCAAGGTTCCCACCCCACCTCATGCCGGCCTTGGGGCGTCCCTAACGCCAACCAACGTGCTAGTGGGCCGGGCAACATGTCTCAGTTCAGCCACGTGGCACCTTTAAGTCCTATCTCGGGGTCTGGGTCTGTCACAACCTGCTGTCCCCAGACTCTGCTCAAGTCATGTGATGTCTTATACCCAGCTGGCTTTACAGACAGCTCCGTATATGCCTGAGGCTGAGGGTCAGATACAGACCAGCCCCCCAGTCAAAACTGAGGGGTCAGCCCTCGGACAGCCACAGTCAGCAAGGGCTACTGCCCCACACCCGGTTATGAACAGAAGCTACTGGAAGAATCTGGAGGGTTGGTTTGTTTGGAGGACTTATTTATTTAGAGAGAGAGAGAGAAAGAGCAGAGGAGGGGCAGAGAGAGAATCCCAAGCAGGCTCCAAGCAGTCATGACAGACCCCAACGTGGGGCTCCCACTCACAAACTGGGAGATCATGACCTGAGCCTACATCAGAGCCGGACGCTTAACCGACTGAGCCACCCAGGCACCCCGGCCGCTGGAAGACACATATCTAGGGGCCCCTGGGTGGCTCAGTCGGTTAAGCGTCCGACTCGATTTCAACTCAAGTCATGATCTCACAGTGCGTGAGATCGAGCCTCATGTGGGGCTCGGCACAAACAGGGCAGAGCCTGCTTGGGATTTTCTCTCTCTCTCTCTCTCTCTCTCTGTCCCTCCCCTACTTGTGCTCTTTCCTTATCTCTCAAAATAAATAAATAAACTTAAAAAAAATCTTAGAGGCACATATTTCTCATCCCTAGAAGGACATCTCAACAATGACACATCCGCAATACTGGGGCCTTTGTAGCCTGGCCTCCTTCCCTAGACTGGGCCGAGTCGCCGCCCTTGGAGGACCCGCCCCCACCACCCAGAGCCACCAGCTCAGTGAGGAGACCCCCTAGGCCGCCATGCTGCACAGCCCACCAGCACCCCCCGAACAAATGCCGAAAGCGCACAGCCCTTAGCTCAGGTTTGAAAACCTGCTCCTTACAAGTCAATGTCTCTGATCCTACTTCCCTCCCGCCCCCCCCCATGGTTACACCTTCAAAGGAAGTCAGATCAGATGCGAGGAACCTGACCATCACCACCACAAAATAAAAAATTAGGACGATAAAAGTAGAAAAGGCCAGCTCCTAATCTATAATTAAAAACAAACGGCTCAGCGCAGGAAAATGGTTTAGAATCTGCTGCTCTGTGTAAAAATTAATTGCACCCTGGTATTTACTTGCCGTCCAGATTGTAAATCATATTTTCCTGTTTACTTCGATTAGACTTTACAGTGGGTGTTATTGAAATTGCTCAATTACGGGCCAGCTGGCAAGCAAAGGAAAATTACCTTCTACTGTTCTTCGAAAACAAGGTTCATCCAAAGTGCAAAAGCAGCGGAGGGAGGGGGGAAATCAATACATTTTCAAAGGACTGGCTGTTCGGGAAGAGACCTGGTGGAGGGTCGGCTCGGAGGTCACGCTGCGAGACCCAAGGCACACTTTCCGCGCTGCGTCAGCCTAGAAGCAACATGTTCTGACCAAGAGTGCGCGGCTCAAGGAAAGAATTTCAGACCACTCCTCCGAGCTCTGGCCAGAAAGCGGAGCCAGAAATGCCCGCCAGCCCCCTGGATGCTTGGCTGGGGAGCGGGGTTGGGGGGCGGGGTGCTGTGGGCTCTCCCTTCAAAGGGACCCTTTGTGCCACCTCAGTGGTGGAGTCGAGGCCCACTGGCGGCCATCTTCTTTCTGGGTGCGACCTCACTCAGTTCTGGGGCTGCTGGCCATTGGCCCCCCGCCTCTCATTTCCTTCTTCCCTAAAAGGCAGGAGGGCTCCGAGGTACAAGCTCGAGCCCTCAGTCAAGGACACCTGGGTTGGAATCCGGCTCTTGCAATTCCTCGTCTGAGTGACCTTTACCAAGCTACTTACTCTCTGGGTCTGTTCCTCTCTCCACAGAACAGGGACAGAGGTGCCCAGCTCAGGAGGCGGCCGTAGCATCTGAACACAGAGCTCAACCCTGTGCTCAGCGACAGGCCCTCGCCCGTGTGCTCACCTGAGGAAGCGCTCAATAAACGGGAGCTACCTGTCGGGGACACTGCGGGTCCCCATACTTCCCCGGCAATGGACACCCAAGCATCCATCTGTCCTCTCGGACTTTTTTAAAGAGAAATTCCACCAAACTGTTTTAAAGCTGAATTCGATCAAGATGGAACTGGTGATACTGTGGCCCATCCCTCTGGTGACACAGTAGGTGGCCAGCAAGAATGATGCCGGGGGACTCCGTTACCATGGAAACACATTAGGCTACCAGGATGCAGCCGGTGCGCACCAACAGCAAGCCTGACTGAGGCAGCGGTGCGGGTGCCCCTGCCCTTGCAGCTCTGCCCCTGCTGGGGCCCCAACAAGAGACAGGACTCAGAGCGGCAGCACGAAGGGTGAACCCCAGACCACCGTGCACTCCTGCCGCATGCAAACATGGCAGATGCAAAATGGAGAAGGGAGGCCGAGCACGGTTCCTGTCCTCGGGGGTCATGGGGAGTTCCGCAAACGCAAGGCACTCATCTGACAGAGGCAGGCAGGAGCTGGGGGGCACCGGGGCGCAGTGGTAATCAGCCCCCTCTGTATGGCCCAGAAAAGCCCAGGGGTGCGGACACCCAAGCTGCCATCAACGAGGGACTGGTCACACGAATCACGGGGGAGCCACGTAAAGGAGTGCCGGGTCGCTTTAGCCACGACTGTAGGAGGCAACTCCAATGGTACAGGTGTGAAACGCTCTCCAGACACACTGTGAAACCAACAGAGAGAGGACAACGGCCCAGTCCCAGGAGCACGGCTGCCTCACGAAAGGGCCCGCAGTTCCGGAGTGTGAGACGCTCTGACCGGACAGCCTGGGTGCTCCTTGAATACTCATCCAGGGAAGAGGATACTTTCTTGGTTAAAAACAAAACAGGCAAGATCTCAGCAGGAAGGAAGGGCACACCAGTGGAGTTAAGACTGTGAGCGAGGCACGGTGGTCTGCCAGTGCGCGGTGTGCGGGACACGGTGAGCGCGCTGGCGGCAGGAGCACAGGGTGTGTGGCGAGGAGAGGTGGCCACCAGGACAAGGAGCTGGGACGAAGGTTCAAGCCAGACCAAGAGCTCCGGATGCCCGCTGAACACAGACTTTTTTGTTAATGTTTATGTATTTTTGAGAGAGAGAGCACGCACAAGGAAGGGAGGGGCAGAGAAAGAGAGAGACGCAGAATCCAAAGCAGGCTCCACGCTCTGAGCTGTCAGCACAGAGCCCGACGCAGGGCTCAAACTCATGAACTATGAGATCATGACCTGAGCCGAAGTCGGACGCCTAACCGACTGAGCCGCCCAGGCGCCCCATAAATGCAGACTTTATCATGTGGCCACAGGGGGCTCCCCATGGGGCTTGTCGTCTTTCATCTGTTGAAAAAGAACTGGGTTTTTTTCCTGGGCCCTTTGCAATGCTAGTGCAGTGCCTTGAACACAGTAAGAGCTCAATACACGTTTTGGAATGAGGCTAAATCGTAGCAACATCTGAAATGATCTAGGCACATTCTTAGACTTTGTGAGGCAAATCCAGACCAGCAGAGCCTGGCACAATCTGGAATTCCCTGGGATTCCTTTGATCCCTGGTATGGGCCTGGCCTAGTTCACTGGGGAATGCCAGTGCCCGTCCAGAGACTTACAGCCCAGTCTGAGAACGGGGCCAGGAGCTTCTCAGGGAAAGGCTGGGGGTGAGCAGGGGGGAGAGGGGGAGGCTCCACTAGAGTCAGGGGCTTCTCAGGGAAAGCCCTGCAGGGGTGGGGGGAGAGGTGTGTTGAGGCTCGGCCTTCGAAAGGACAACCGGTAAACTGGTAGTGTGGCTCTGCCCAAGGCAGAGGGAGGTGCCCCAGATCCACAGGGGGCTAAAGGCCTCCTGGAGGCCACCTCTGGGGCACAGACCCTGCTCTGGCCTGGTGGGTTTTCTTTTAATCCACATTAAGAACAGTTTCTAGGGGCGCCTGGGTGGCTCAGTTGGTTAAGTGTCCAACTCTTGATTTCAGCTCAGGTCATGATCTCAGGGTCATGAGCACGGAGCCTGCTTAAGATTCTCTCTCCCCATTTGCCCCTCTCCCACGCTCATGTTCTCTTAAAAACAACAACAAAACAAAAAAACAGCTTCCCTGTATTGAGAACCTCCTGTATACCAAGTACTTCATACATACACACCGTTACCCAACAGGCGCACTATATCCCCATTTTACAGATGGATGAAACCCACCAAGGGTGTAAAAGGCGGATCTGGCATCTGAACCCACATGGCCCAGCTCCCAGGCATGCGCTTCCCGCCATGGCCACCCACAGCAGGGCCCCCACCCTTCACCCGCCCCTCCCCCCTAAGTGCACCCTTCAAAAGCCCACCCGAGCAACCCCCATACGCCCCAGCAACGACCTCCTCGGCGCTGATCCCGGAGGAACGCAAACTTACGTTCACACAAAACCCGCGCGTGACTGTTCGCAGCAGCTCTATCCCTGACAGCCCAGACCAAGAAACAACCCAGATGTCCCTCGAGGGGCGGATGGACACACACGCTGAGGTACAGGCACCCCAAGGAACACTACTCAGCACCCAAGAGGACTGGACTATTGAAATCTACTTGAATGACCCTCCAGAGAGTCACGTGCAGTGAAAAAACCCAATCCCCACTCGTTAGCGATGGCCTGAGCCCGTCCACACAGCACGAGGCGCTAGAAATGGAGGATGGACGAGTGGGAACCTGGGGCCTCAGATGAGGGTTGGGGCTGGGGCTGTGGGAGCGCGGGGCAGGCGGGGGACGAAAAGGCAATAGAAGGCACCCTCGTGGTGACGGGACTGTCCTGTGCCTTGAGTGTATCTGGGTCGATTTCCTGCTTGTGATACTGAATGACAGTTTTGCCAGATGTCACGACTGGGGAGAACCAACCGAGTCAACGGTACACAGGATTTCCATGACTTCTTGCCACTGTGTGTAAATGGACAATGATCTCAAAATTTAAAAAGCCTACTCAACCTACGCATTCATCAAAACTAACAGAGCTGTCTGGGGCGCCTGGGTGGCTCAGGCGTCTGACTCCATCTCGGCTCAGGTCATGATCTCATGGTCCGTGGGTTCGAGCCCTGCCTCGAGCTTTGCACTGTCAGCGCAGAGCCTGCTTGTGATTCTCTCCCCCCACGTCTCTCTCCTCTCTTCCCTTCTCATGTGCGTGCGTGTGCGTGTTCGCTCGCGCTCTCTCTCTCTCTCTCAATAATAAACTTCAAAAAACCCTCATAGAACTGTCAAAAACATGAATTGTACTGGAAGTAAATATAAAGCTTAAAAGAAAACCCCACGTGGCTGCCGCTGCCGGTACCACGGAAACCACGTGCAAGGTGGGCGAGGACACGTGCTCGGGGCTCTGGCAGCCCCCGCCTTCACCTTGAACATATCACTTGACTTCAGGGTCCTTTAAAAACAAAAGCAGTGACAATTTGCTCTAGGGGCTGCTGGGAGTCGGAGAGGAAAGTACAAATGAAAGAGCGGGTCACAGAGAAGGCCCCGGACCCCAGTGCCCGGCCTCTCGGCACAAGTCGCCACCGCGGTCTCTCAACATCTCCCCGGCCCGCCTCTTGCACACGCCCTGACTTTGTTTACATCTTGTGCCATCACTTCCCTGTGCCCTTATTTACAGAGTAAATCAGACTCCCTGCGCAGTGCTCGTGGCAGACGTGGGAGCCTGGGGTGCCACTGGGCACAGGAGGAGGGGTCTCCCATCGGTGGGTGCCCTGTCTACTCGGGGGCACGTATGCTCTCTGGCTCTGACCCCAGGAGCCCCCACTCTTCTCCAGCATTTCCATCAAAAGAGCAAAAGGCAAAGTCAGACTTTCTACTGACCTGTGATCCCACTTCCCGGACCAACCCTCCTGTTCCCTGGGTACAGATGTGGTGGCAGAGGGCTCTGCCCACCCCAACGACGTGCCCCCAGGGCGCATCTACGTAAAGACAGCCCAGACTCCCCAGCACTGTGCCCAGAAGCAGGCGTGCAGGGTGGGAAGGTGAGAGGGGACCAGACGACACTACTGACCATCAGCAACAGACCCTGGACCCAGCACCGTGGCACCTCAGCCCCAGGGCCACCCCCCATCTCCCTCCACAGGGCCCCCATACAGCCAGACTCCTGGCTCCACCTCCCTGAGTACCAACCATGGGCCAGCCTCTTTCCATTTAACCTCTCATATTCCTCTGAATAGGTATCTGTTAGCAGAACTCCCATTTTCCAGATGAGATGGCTGAGGCTCCAGGAAAATAACTCCAGCATTTGCCCAAGATCCTACATCGAGGAGGGATGAGGTCGAGACACAAACCCGGGCCTACCTTTCCAGCCACTCTCTCCCTGACGCTGCAAGGAGCAGCCTTGATCCCTCCCACGAGTCCTTCCAGACATGAGACTTTCTTGCTTTTGTTCTGCAATCTTCCATGTGCCTCCCTTCAGCCGTTTGCAACCCTTGAACCCAGCTGTCTGATACCACTGTGGTCAGAGGCCCTCAGCTTCTGGTAAACGGGAACCCCGCCTGGCGCATGCTAAATGAATTTGTATCATGCAAGAAAGTTTTGTAAACTCTGAACTTCTATATAACTCTCAAGGAGATTATGGGAGTTGGCCAAACGCTTCTGTAATACGCTTGAAGGGTTATCCCTTAAGGAGAAACTGATCACACTGGAAATCACCAAGACAAACCCGTCCTACTGAAGAGTGGCTGAGTCCTGCGTTTACTCCTCGCACGGGTCAGTTCTACAGCGGGAGGATATCTCCCCCCCCAAACACGGCACTCAGAGCAAAAGCTAAATGAGGACCTTGGCCACAGACAGTGACTTTCCTGATGGCTTAAGCAAGCTGTGCCTCAGTGCGCCCACTTCCCCTCCTGTTAGGCAAAGGAAGGCAGCCTGCATTTTTAGACCTTCGTGCCCCCCAGCTGCTGGCAGGACAAGAGCAGTCTGGGGACAGGACCTAGAAGCGAATTCAAGAACATGCGGAGAAGGGCGTCTGTCAGTGGGCCGTACCTTCTGCCAGGCCCTGCGACAAACCGAAGGCGGGGGATGCTGCACCCCGTGGGGGACTCAAGGCTCCTCTCGGCCCCACGGAGGCACAGGACCCTGCCCGGGGTCACCTCTGGCTTGCTATTTCTGCACTTGAGGTCTTCAGAGCTCGCGGGATGAAAGGTAAAAGCTACAGGAGCTTCACCGAGAAGCGGTCCTTTCACAGACGCCGTCAGTGCCCGGAAGAGCCCCAAGCTGAGGAAGAGGATGCGGGCTGGACAGGGCGCGCCCCCCAGGCCTTGAGTCCTCCTGAAAGAGAAACTGGTGAGACAGCTGTGCCTGCGTCACCTCCGACACAGACAGAAAACCAGAGACAAGCAGAGCTCCTCTGGTCGATACGGTAACACCACGAACATGCGCAATACCAAACATCGCTGATTTCAGGGGATTCCACAGAATCCAGAAAAAAACCATTTGGTTTTTTTACCATTAATGGTTTTTTTTTACCATTTTCCTAGTCTCTTCTGTAAGAGAAGACAGAGTCTACCTTTCAGCAGAGCATGAATAAAATAAGAGTAGCCACAGCAACTGTGCCAGATTCTGTGCTGACTGCTGCCTCGGAGCGTCCCTACGAGTGGGCACCATTGCTATTCCATGTTACAGAGCGACAAACTGAGGCACGGGCCCAAGGTCACCCAGGTGTGAAGGATAAAACAAGGACTGAAACCACGTCTGAACTCCAAAATCTTTGCCTGAACCACTGAATCTTCTACTGGAAATCTGTAAATTTCCAGGATCTGTACTTTTACTCATAATTTTCCTTTAAGTATTGGATTTCTCAGTTACACTAACCAAGTGCTAACGCACAGACGCCAGGATTGCAATACGCCCCTTCTCTGTACAGCTCATCCTGAGGTCTCCCAGGCTGCAGACCCACCTTCTGGAACGTGACGCTGAAACACAGCACCAGGGAGGGCAGTGGGGGGCTTTGAGGGCATCTCGGAGAAGGTGAACGGAGCATAAAGTCATCACTTTCTAGCCTCAACCGCCTAGCTGGGCAGCTGCATCCGGTGAAGTACTTCCCAGAAAGGCCAGGGTGCTCCCAGGCCTGGGGGCATCCTGCTACACGAGCCAGAATCCAGGCCCCATCTCGCTGGGCCTCTGCCTCCCACTGCCCCTCCACCACAGCCCACCCTGCCCGTCTCCCCGAGTCCACTCCCACGGTGCTCCCTGGGAGCACACGCGCGCACACACACGCCCCACCCCCCCCCACCCCCGCCACATGCACAGTCTGGCTGTGGACCTGCCTCAGTCACACTCCGGTCTCAGCACCGGAAGGAACCAGATACCAACGTCTTTGGCGGCGCGCACAAAACTGGGGGAGAGCACTGGATTCGCGTCCAGAAGCCGCACGTCCACCCCGCTTGGTCCCACGTGAGCGACGGCCCCCTGGGCGAGCAGCATGATGTCGCTAAGCTCACTTTCACCCTCTGTCATCTGGAAGCAGGATCCCTGTCCTGCCCACCTCAGGGGGAAGACTGGAACATGGGGGCCCGTGAAGAAGGTCCCTTCGGGCGCACGGACGTCCACAGGTAAACACGACTCTAAGCAGAGTGCAGGCCCTTATTCAATGCTTATAAACTAGCCAACAAAGATCACGTCTTCAACAGCCAAGGCATGAGCTGCTGGGATCCGGAAACAGGAATCCTCGAAGCACCTTGATCCTGGGACGGGCTCCTGGACCTTCAAGTCTGCTACTGGTTCCTATGCTCCTCGGGGGGGTCCCATTTGCATGTGACGGGAGAGGAAACCGGGCTCCCAGAGGCAAGATGGCCTAACGCCTCACAGCCAGTACGTGCCTGCATCACACTCTCAGGAGAGGAGACACGTTCTTGCTGCAAAAATCAAGCACCTGCTCCTTAGAGAGGACATGCTCACCCCCACCCATAGCCCTCACCCCAAAGAAAGGCGTGTCCCTGGAGGTTACTGTTCTTCATAACTGAGATGAATACACCTTCCCTGGCCTCGTCCTTCGGGTCGTCAGAGGCCACCAAAGGTGCACGCCCGGAGCAGGACTGGGAGTCACGTTACCTGGCTAGGCCGGAACCCACCCTGTGCCCTTGGCGGAACACTCACCCAAGCTCCTTTATGAGGCGGCCTTACTCAAGGGAAAAAACAAAACCGTAAAATGAGCCACTGAACCAAATCAGGACTCTGTTCTCTGGGACTTTACACAGTCGCTCCCGGTGTCGTAGGGATTTTCTGGGGTTTCAAGCAAAGAACATTTCAAGAGGAGGGGAGGGGAAGTGACATTCTTGAGGGACATGAAAGTGTCGAGACCCAGAGCCAAAACAAATCTGAACATGGGAACGAGACAGCCGGTGTTGCTTCTTGAAACCAAAGCCAGCTGCATGCATGACTTGTCAGGAGCTCGTTTATCAAGGAGAACCAACAGCCACGTTTCCGACCAGCGCGCCGGTGACGCTCACCGCCGGGCCGGCCGCGTTAACCCCCCAGACGCCTCCGGAGAAGAGTGTGCTACAGGCTAGAACTTGCCAGCAAACTCAGAAGGAAGGAAGTGAAGGAAGCGAAGAGGACGGGTACTTACTGAGCCACAGCCAGACACCACCGTCGCCTGCAAGCCGGGGTGAGGGAGAGGAGGGCCGAGCACGGAGGACGGGGGACACAGCAAGGGCCCCAAAGATAATCTACTGAAAATGTTAAGCCACTTAGCCTGAGGCGACCATGACCTGCTCTTCGGTCAGACCTATTTATAAGTACAGCGAATGTAATCAAACCATAATGAAAAACCAAAAGAGGTAAGGAGTGTAAAAACAAAACAAAACAAAAAAAAAAAACGCTTTTTTTTTTTTTTAAAAACAAAATCAAAACTTTATAGAGAAGTCCTTGTAAGAGGCAGTGTGGTCTGGGTGGAGCCAGCAGGGGGCTCAGGAAACCTGGGCTCTAGCACTGGCTCCGCCCCCCGCACCACTCCGCCTGTGGGCCAAGCCACATTCCCTCTCTGGGCCTCAGTCCCCTTGCCTGTCAAATGGGAGTCACTATTTCTGCCTAGTGAGAGTGGGCGTGCAGCCGCCTACCAGGTCACTCTACCTCTCTGAGCCTCAGTTTCCTCACCTGTGACCTGCATATGGGGAACTGAGTGTGTCTGAGTCTCAACCACGGATTTGGGGGGAGGGGGTGCTGTGACAAAGGATGGGAAGAGCAGAGGGAGCACCCGCTCCGGGGAGCTGTGTGCCGGATGCCTTCCTGGTCCTGCTCGGAGCTGACCTGTGGGGTTCAAGGTCCTAGGACATGGGACAACAGCAAAGGCCACAGAGCCTCGGCGAGGACCTCCCACCCGGCAAAGCAGAAGCAGGAAGCCATCCTGACACCCTGATGTGTTGGCAATCCCGGGGGCCAGGCTGGGGGAGGTGGGGTGGCAGAGCCCGCCCCGCTCTCTCACGTCTCCAAGGAGCAGAGACGGGGCGGTCGGACAAGTGCATTTCCCAAGCGCAGTCCAGAAGCAGACAGGGGCAGCTTGGTGTCTTTCAGTGACACAGATAACGTTCTGAACAGGGAGCTTGTCGAAGGCCCAGGAAGTCAGTCACCAGCTTCCTCACCTCCACCTCCCACCTCCGCTACGAGAACACCCTCTTCCTTTCTAAAACGCTTACGGAGACTTTCGGGGTCCACAGCCAGCTATGTTCTCCTGCTACCGGAAGACGGGACGCCCCCCGCCTGGGCTGCACGCGTGGCCTTCATGCTCGTAAGGACCCGGAGGCTCCACAGGCAGGAGCAAGGCCTCCAGCCCCAGCCCTGGCCGCACCCCAGAGCTGCTCCCTGGGACTACCGGGCCCCGCCCAGCAGCCGACACTTGGAACACAGCTGGGAGAGCAACGACCTCTTTATCTCAGGGGCCCGGGGCCCCCCAACAGTGTCACGAGCATCACGGTGAAACACTGGAGGTCGCAGGAAGCCCGAGGAGGACTGGTGGGAACCACCAGGTCCGCCGTCTGGCACCCACTCAGAGGTCACACCCCGGCCTACGTGCAGGACTTCACCCGCCTGATGCCACCACGTCGTGTCAGCACCCCACTGCACAGGGTCCGGTAGGGACATCGGTCAAACAGGCTAACAGCCACGTCGAGCCTTCCGCCTTCTCCCCTCTCCCGGTTTCATACCACACGTTCTAGAACAGCGTCACCTCCCAAAACTCTTCGTGAGACCCAGCTGCGTGGCTGGTCTGTCACAACAACACAGACCCCCAAACTCCAAGGCAGCTCAGGCCAAATCCCCGAAGCCATCTCTCCGGTACCTCCCAGGGGGTCCCAGAGGGTGAAAGGGTGGGACAAAGCCCACCAGCCTCACTCTGGCCGTGGTCACAGCCCCACGACGGGGCGGGGGCGCTATCTGTGTAACAGCAGCCATCCGGGCGCAGAAGGGCCAAACGGGCACCAGTCTGTCAGCTGTTTAGACCTGTGACGAGGGCTTCCCGGAGGTGCTGATGCACGGCACAGCCCGGGCATTCTGCCCCAAACTATGTGGCCGGCTGCAGAATGGGTCTAAGGAGCTTGCGGAACAGCTGCTTACTGGGTATTGAACCCTGTTCCTATTTCCTGGCAGGGCGTGGTGCAGGAGCAGGGAGGGGCCCCTGGTCTGTGACCCGCCTCCACTTCCTCCCAAGCACCCGGGATGGGACATGGGGGCCTCCTTGCACTCAGGGCAAAGGCCTTGGGGCGCCGAAGAGGAAGTGATGTAGCTGGCCACGTTCACCTGGCTGACGGGGAAGGTGCCTTGGAAGCCCTGCTGAGCTGTTCCAGGACCTTCCACCTGGATCCTGATGGCTCTAAGTGAGACGCAAAGGGCCTTGAGACAGTGAACCCAATCTCCAGAGCTGAGCAGATGGTCTTCCCCAACAGCAATGGCTCCAACAGAAACGGACTTGCCCCGCCCCACTGCCTGTCCATGAAGTGCCCGGGAACCTGCCAGCGCACCAAGCTCCGGCTTTGCTTGTGCCGTCGTCATCGTCCCCCTCCCGGGACGGCCGGATCCGGGTTTTGAGATGACGTGCCTTGCTCTCGGGAAGCCCGCTGCATTAAGTCTCAGCCAGGCCTGGCCTCGGAGCGCTGCCGGACACCCGGCGCCAGGGGCCTCCGGCTCGCACGGAGGGGCCCGGCCCTGCTCCAGGGCCTCGTCTGGGGGAGTCTCCAGACGTGCAAGAGCAGGGGAGCAGGCCATCAACCCGCAGCGCTCCCAGCCAGGGGGGAGGGAGGGGAGGTGGACAGAGATCAGCAGCGTCCTCAGGGTCCGAACCAGGAAGAAAGAAAGCGAAGCTGTCAGATTACATTACAGGATGGGATCAGAACGGGAGAAACCTCACAGGCACCGGTCAGAGGCCGGCACCGGCACCAAAACAAGTTCCGGGCGCTCTCGGGGAAGAGTTAGCAGCAGGTTATCATCTCTGAAAAGCCGTGTTTATCATTCAGCAAGCCGGCGTTGGGCGATCGGCGCTGCACGGGAGACAGGACGGGCTGAAGGCACACAAGGCCACAGGCCCTCCTCCCCAGGAGGTGAAAACTACTAGCAACTGACCCATGAGTGAAATAAAAAAACAAAACAAAATATCCTAGGAAGCAGAGCATGTTCTAAAACACGAGGAACAGAGCGTCTGGGTGACTCAGTCAGTTAAAGCGTCCGGCTTCGGCTCAGGTCACGATCTCATGGTTCTTGAGTTCGAGCCCCGCGTCGGGCTCTGTGCTGACAGCTCGGAGCCTGGAGCCTGCTTCAGATTCCATGTCTCCCTCTCTCTCTGCCCCTCCTCCACTGATGATCTGACTTTCTCAGTCACTCAAAAATAAATAAAACATTTTTTAAAAAAATTTTTAATAAAAATAAAAATAACACACAAGGAACACACAGGTTAACATCATCGGCCCTTCTCAGGCTCAGAAACTGGCATCTCAGCTTTGCGGGCTAAGGACCAAGCAATGCTGGGGTTGCCCCCACCTGCGCCTCAGCGGGTTCTCGGCCTGGGCAGGCTCTTGCTCGCTTCGACTTGTAATGAGGCAACAAAACGTTTACTACGGCCATGATACGCACAAAGCCTAGAAAGTGCCCAGGACCCGCCTCCCCGTCCACGAGAACCCAGCAGACCAGGCTGCCTGGGCCCCCATCTGGCCCGGCCCAGCCGCTGCAGGTGGCAGGGGGGTGTGAGCCTGGCACAGGTCTCTCGGAGCGCTGCGGACCGCATCCTTGTGCAAGCCTCACGTCATGAGCCCGGGTGAACCCCCTACCACGGAGGGCTCGTTGATAGACAGCAGGCAGCAAAGGAATAGAAGTTTCTCCCCCAGACTCGTAGTAGAATCCAACTTAAAAGTCACTTGCCGGGGCGCCTGGGTGGCTCAGTCGGTTAAGCGTCCGGCTTCAGCTCAGGTCATGATATCATGGTTCGTGGGTTTGAGCCCCACGTCAGGCTCTGTGCTGACAGCTAGCTAATCAAAAAAAAAAAAAAAAAGTCACTTGCCTTCCACAAAGAGGAAGCAGACAGCCTCCAGGGAGACAAGGCCAACAGTGTCGTGGCAAAGCCCCCCCACCGTCCCGTCACCCTTGAGCTGCCTGAGCTCAGTACCAAATGCACCCGCCCCATGGGTGGCCCTGCCTGTGCAGGGATTCACATACGCGCTGCTGCAGCCAAGGTGGAAACAACCCGTCAGCCCACAGTAGGGGCAGGTAAGGAAATGCCACAGCACCCACGCAAAGGACGAAATGCAGCTTTCAAAGGCCAAGAGCCCTCCATACGCCCTGCTAGGAAGTCACCTGCCAGTCTACTTAAAGGGCGAAGACAAAGACCAGCGCCGCCCGGTGGCTCAGTCAGTGGAGCATCCAACTTCAGCTCAGATCATCATCTCACGGTTTGTGAGTTCGAGCCCTGCATCCAGCTCTGCGTGAACACTATGGAGCCCTGCTTGGGATTCTCTCTCTCCTTCTCTCTGCCCTCCCCAGCTTTCACATGTGCGTGCTCTCGCCCTCTCTCAAAATAAATAAAACTTAAGGAAAAAAAAAAAGACCGGAACAGTAGACACCATCAGCTGCCCTTTGGGTAAAACCGAAGACATAATTCTAATGACACAGAAGTCTCTGGAAGAATACCAAAGATACTTGACATCAGTGATCCTTGAGGAAGAAAAGCAGGCAGCTGGGAACAGAAGCGAGAGGAGCCTCTTCAAGGAACGCCCTTCTGTTTTGTTTTAGATCTTGAACCACATACAGCAAGACCGACGCAAAAATGCGCAATGGTTTTAAAACCTAAGGGCGCCTGGGTGGCTCAGTCGGTTAAGCTTCTGAATTCGGCTCAGGTCATGATCTCACGGTTTGTGAGTTCCAGCCCCGAGTCAGGCTCTGTGCTGACAGCTCAGAGCCTGGAGCCTGCTTCAGATGCTGTGTCTCCCTCTCTCTCTGACCCTCCCTTGCTTATACTCTGTCTCTCTCTCTCAAAAATAAACATTTTAAATGGTTTTTTAGGGGCACCTGGGTGGCTCAGTCGGTTAAGTGTCCGACTACGGCTCAGGTCATGATCTCACGGTTTGTGGGTTCGAGCCCCACGTCGGGCTCTGTGCTGACTCCTCAGAGCCTGGAGCCTGCTTCAGATTCCGTATCTCCCTCTCTCTGACCCTCCCCTGCTCGCACTGTCTCTGTCTCTCAAGAATGAATAAAAAACATTTAAAAAAATTTTTTAAGTTTTTTAATGAAATAAAATAAAATCTAAACCACATATACATGTATCTGTACACGCCTGCACACGGAATCTCTCTGGGAAGACACGCAAGGAAAGGGCTCCAGGAGGTCCTCCAGCGAGGGAAGGAGATGCGCAGCTGGGCGACAGGGACAGGGGACAGTTACTGTCACTGCTTTAAAAATTAAACACACACACAAAATGCTTGCAAGTCCCCAGATACACCAGGCCTTCCGTGCGTCTGGGCCTCCGTTCACACAGGTCTCCCTGCCTCCCCCTTGCCTCCTTCAGGCTCCACAGCCTCCACCTGGCCAACTGCTCTCATCTCTTAGACTCCACACCTCCTCCAGGAAGGCCCTGCTCCCCTTGCATCGAAGGAGCATGAAGCGAACAGGTGCGGTGTGCCTCCCCCACAAGCCGTGAGCCTCCGGAGGGCACAAGCTCAACCTCAGTCCCCTGCGTCCCCAGTACCTGGCACAAAGAGGGGCTCAGGAAATGTTTGCTGAACCAGAGCACACATTCGCCGCGTCAAGTCAAGTCGCAACTTTCCCGGTGCTAAGAGCGATCAAGACCTCTCTGCTTGCGGGGTTTCCCACGGTTATCAAAGTGACGTTAACGCTAACTCGAGGCCTTACACTGCGCGTCCCACCGCAGCAGAGACGATCCTGCCTCCTCGGGGCTCTGCGGATTTGCATCGGAGCCTCGGCCAGAGCCTGTGTGCAGGAGGCGGCCCTTCCCACCGAGGATTCTCAGAAGCATGGGCCCAAGGCCCTCCCCAAGGCTTTGTCCCCCGTGCTCTGCTTGTGGAGAGACAACTGGCCATGCTCGGGGCTCAAGTGGGAGGCAGCATTTCCAGGACACCCCGGGGGCCAGGGGCTCCCGGGAACAAAAGGCCCAAGGTCTTGGGAGCCCACATGGGGGGCAAAGGAGGGTCAAGGAACAGGATCGCCGAAGAGAAGCTGAATGTGTATGTGACGCTGTGCTCCTAAACACAAGGTAATTTCTAGGGGACTTCAGTTTTTTTTTTTAATTTCTTATTTACTGTTGCGACAGAGAAACACAGAGCATGAGCAGGGGAGGGGGCAGAGAGAGCGGAAGACACAGAATCTGAAGCAGCCTCCAGGCTCTGAGTTGTCAGCACAGAGCCTGACACGGGGCTTGAACCCACAAACGTGAGATCATGAACTGAGATGAAGTCGGAGGCTTAACCGACTACCCCACCCAGGTGCCCCAGGGGACTTCAGTTGAATAGGCCGATCCTACATACACCCTGCGCTGTCCCTCTCTCTTGTCACTGTTTCCTCACGGGGTCAGTCTTGTCCCCAGCCCCACACTCCCAGATCAGCTGTGCCAGGGCCTGAGGAGGAAGAGGGATGTACCCAACCAGGTTCACACAACCCAACAAGTGTCCAAGCAGGTACACCACACGGCGTGATGCGTGCCAGAACGGGACAAACGTCACAGAACAGAGGAGGGGGCTGTAATCCCGAGCGGGGAGGTAAAGGCTGGCCTGGTGTCCTGGAGGAGGTGGCCTGAGCGTCAGGCCTCAACGGACGTGTAGGAGTTCAGGAGTTCAACAGCCAAAGACAGGGCAAGGGCGTCCCAAGAGGAAGCCAGTAAGCGCACGGCTAACACCCCCAGCGAGGTGGGGTGCGGGGCGTTCAGCTGGAGGAAGGAGCCCCCTGCTGCCCAAGTGAGCACTCGCCCAGCTGATGCCGGTGCCGCTCTTACATTAAGGCCCCAGAGGCTGGAGACTCTGCCCGGGAGGGACCGCCCGCCTCCCTACCCCCTGCCCGGCCCACACCTCACTCTCAGAGGTCTGTCCTACCGTCCCGGTCCCGCTCTCCCTTTTGCCAGCGAGAACACCTGGCCAAGATGAGCTGGGACACCGGCTGGCGGTTTAATGAGCTAGACAAAGTCAGGGGACAAGGGATCCCCAACCTCCCGCTTGGGTAAAAATGGCAGCATAAAGATACAAAGCCGCAAAACAGTCTTTCCCTCCGCCGGGACACCAGCAGCCCCTGCGCTGACCCACGCGGCTGACCCAGAGGCCACCACACAATTCGAGGATTGTGCTCTGCCTTGGGAAGGGGGTGTGGCCACGCACAGCCCCACAGGAGAATGTCCCGACCGTCCCAGACTCCCGAGTTACAAACATGTGCTCAAGGCATGTGCTGAGCACGCGCTCACCACGTGTTTGCGCGGCTCTGAAAGCACAAAGGCACAAGGGCCAGTGCGCCTCAGCTGCTGGGGACCAGCCTGGGGACGGCAGCGGGCCGGGGGCCGCGGGCCAGGCCCCAGAAGAACCCCGCAGAAACGCTGCATTCAAAACCATGACTGCTTTATTGTCCCTGAGGTCTCAGGCTCAGGGCTCCAAGGGGGGACACCTCCTTCACAGGACAGAACGGCCAGGAACATCGCAGGGCCCCCTCCCCCACTGAGCCGACGTGAGCTCAAAGCCAGGCCAGACTCCCTCTGGAACCAAAACCGAGATAAAGCCAATCCTTGCAGGCACCAACCCAGGGCCCGGCCGACTCTGTACGGCCACGGCGCGCTCCCTCCTCGCTCCAGGCCTCGGTTTCCCCGGCTGTGACCGCCTCTTTGCACCCCCGGGAGCCCAGGCTGCCTCTCTGTTGTCAGGGACGAGGGGGAAGGGCAGAGAGCAGCTGCTCCCGGGCCCGGTCGGTGGCCCGGCTCTACCAGTCCCCGGGGACTCATTTCAGGGCACCCAGGACACAGGCGCCTCAGCCTGCGTGCTGACCCCTGGGAAGTCTGCGGAAGCATCCAGAGAGCACACGCACCATGAGGGACGCAAGCTGCCTAGAAGGAGGAGGGTCCCTGAGGCAGGGCTGGCTCAACCCGACGAGGCCCATGAGAATGGGTAAAACACCTGAGAAACCGAAGCTCAAAACTCAGAACCACCAATGGTGCCTCCCTTGGCATCAGGGGTCTGGATAAGGGGGGGGGACGGCTGCGAGGCCGGCGGGGGGCGTGTGGCTAGAGGAAGGATCACCCACACGCGGGGAGGAAGGGTCGCTCCCACTCTCCCAACGTGGGTCTGGAGACGAACAGCCTTCAGGGAAACGGCCCCGTCTCGTTCTGCTCAGACAGAGCACCGGGAACGGGGGGCTTCTAAACAACAGACCCTTCTTCCCCACAGCTCTGAGTTCTGGAAACCGGGGGTCCAAGCTCACGCTGCCAGGAGATCCAGCGTCTGATGAGCGCTGTCTTCTCGCCGCATCCGCGCCTGCCGGAGGGGGTGAGGGCTCTCGGGAGACTCATCCGGGCACTAAGCCCATTCACGGGGACACCACCATCGTGACCTAGTCAACCCCCCAAAGGCCGCAGCTCCTAACGTCACCACCTTGGGCATAGGTCTCAACGTACAGATTTTTGAGGGGGACACAAAGACTCATCCAACTGGACACGAAACCTTTTCGGGGCGTCGAGAGTCTAGTCTCCCAGAAAATAAGGTGCGAAGTTTTGTTAAGTGCGCACCCCTGCACGGTGCGGAAATGAGGAAGATCAGACTCGCAAGCTGCCGAGGGGAGGCCCTCAGGTCCCCAGCGCGGACCTGCACGGCCGACCCACACCCTTGCTGGGGTGAAAGCTACAGTTTGTGGCATTTCGTGCAGTGGTTCTCAAAGTGCGCTCCCTGGAACGCCAGCAGCAGCCTCACCTGGGACCCTGTTAGACATGAAGTTTCAGTTCCCCTCCTCCACCCCCTGCAAAATGACTGGATCAGACACTCGACGAAGGGAGTCCAACAGCCAGGTTGTAACAGCCCTCCGGGAGCTTCCAGTCCTCCCGAAAGTTTGAAGACCAGGGTGCTCGTGCATCCGTACCTAGAGCCCTGGTAATGGGGGGCAGATGAAAGCCCAGGGACCCATCCAGGCGGAGGCTCTTGCAAAAAGCCCCCCGCCCCAGTCACTTCTCCAGGGCCAGGACCCGGAGGTCTGGATACAGAGGAGCCCGTGCCTGTGTGTCAGGGGCCGAGTATCCGGAACGACACTACGAAGCCCAAAGACCATCTAGTGAGATGTGTCAGAAGCAAGTGAAAAAAAAAAAATTACTTGCACAGTATTTGCTGCAAGAGGAGGGAAAATGGGGTTGAGCAAAAAAAGGTCAATGCAAGAGGGAAGTGATATTAGACATCTGGGGGAATGTGAGAAGAAAAAGCCCGTTCCTGGAAGAATACAAATTGCCACCCGGGGAATCTTTTCGTCCCTTGCACTCGATTCACTGAGTCAAAGACACTAAGTGAGAAGCATCTGAGCAGCATGTTTTCATTTATTCTAAGAAATCTTTCTTTGCTACCAAGAGCAGAAGCTATCGACTTCATACGTGGCAGCTTGACTGGCTGTCAGGATTAAATCTTTGTTTAAAAAAAAAAAATCCTGCAGCTGCTATTAAAATCATGGAGGTACTTCTAGACTGAAAAGATTAAACTGAGTGAGTCTGTAGGGCTGGGGGACGGGCAGAAGCATAGTAAAAGATGCCCTGGGTCGCTGGGCGTCGGAGGGCACCCTGGAGGGAATGCTGGGCGGAAGGGCCCTGCTTGTGGGGCCGTCCTCCCAGCAGGGTGAGCGCCGGTCCCCTGGGCGTCGAGCCGGCTGATCTATCGGCTCACCTGCGGGCCAAACGCCCAGGTGGGACACGGTGGGGACCAGAAGCACCATGCAGGGCCATTCGCCACTGCTCGCCCTGCACCGAGTGACCCGGAGGGCTGGGAAATCTCAGTCTGTCCCCGGAATGTCTGGTCGACTGCAGGGACCTCACACTCAAGTGACTTCCAGGCCCAAGCAGGGGACATACAGGGGTGAAGAGACCTGTCCAGTGTGCAGAGAGCGTGGCCTGAGGAGGGGACAGCTACTCTGATGGCCACGCGGCAGCTAGCACCTTGCGGGCGTGTGGGAAAGAGGCCCCGGGGTGACATCACCAATCTCCTGACTTGTTAAGAGCTGAAAATCCAGACTTCTTTGTACAGTGCCAGCTTTTAAATGTTGTCAAGAAATGCAAAAGTTCAGGAAGCACCATGGGGGCCAGGGGCGCCTGGGTGGCTCAGTCAGTTGGGCGGCTGACTCTTGGTTTCAACTCAGGTTTGAGCCCCATGTCAGGCTTTGCTCTGACGATGGGAAGCCTGCTTGGGAGTCTCTCTCCCTCTCTCTCTGCCCCTCCCCTGCTGTCTCTGTCTCTCTCAAAATGAACTTTAAAGGGAAAAAAAGGCATCATGGGGACCAAAAGAATCACGCCTGAGGACTAGGCCCCAGAGCACAGGTGTGCAGCCGCTGGTCTGACAGCCGCCACCTGCTCGGACAGAAACTGCCTGTATGATGACATCTCATTCCAGTCTGCAGAGCCATGTGGCCTGGCCGGGCCTCAGTGCCCACCGTTGCACACGCCCGTCTGCAGCGCTCCCTGGCTCACTCTGGGGTAGATGAAGGCCCAAAATCGAACAGGGAGCACAGACTGGACTCCTGAGCACGTCAGACCAGTGCCACGAAACCCCCAATCCCGAACAGCGCATGCCCTCCGGCATGCAGACTTGGGGAGGTGACTGACCTGGGCTGTGCCCCTGCCTGGCATCCGTCCCACGGGGCGAGCTGCGGTGTGGCTGGGGGAAGGGGAGAGCCTGGAGGCGGCCACTGCCCTCAGGAGGGGGCCTCCCTTCTGGGCTCTCTCACAACATGGGGCTGGGGAAGGAAAGAGGTTCCATGCCAGACACTTTAAACGCCTGCGAGTTCACCTGGCAGATGGAACAGACAATTCTGGACCCCTGACGCCTACAGGCGGCTGGCCTTGGCCGGGTCACCGCGAACCGAGCAGCTGCTTCCGCAATCACAAGTCCTGCACAGAACACAGGCCTCTGTTTTGATGACTTCTGCGCAAGATATAGAAATGAGAGGGGGGTTTCCTGCCTTTCATTTCAAAATAGCCCGGGACAAACGAAGACTTCTTGTACCACAACAACACATTAAAAGGGAAAGCTCAGCGAAGTGGGGTTTTTCTGAAATGTCAACCCACACAGCAACCTACTTCTCTGCCAGCAGGCCATGATGAAAACGTGCCTGGGGAGCCTTATCCAGAGGAGCAAGAGACTTCTTCCAAATGGCAGCTCGGTGCCCTGCTCCTGATTCGGTGCCTCCCTCTCTCTCTGCCCCTCCCCTCCTCACACTCTGTCTCTCTCTCTGTCTCTCAAAAAAATAAACAAACATTAAAAATTTCTTTTAAAAAAAATGGCAGCATGGCTTGTGACTGAGGGTAACACCGGGTGCTGAGGACACAGACTCTGGAGAAGATGAACCGGGGTCAGGATCCGTGCTCTCAGGCAAGGCTGGAGCCCAGTTCCTTCCCTGTAGAGAGGGGCGAATTACCTCGCAGCTGTGAGAGAGTCAGAGGAGAACGTATATGCGGTACTTGGCACGTAGTAGGTGCTCAACAAAAGCTAACTCTCCAAGTAGAAAAGCCACTGTAAACTTACTTGCACCAGCATTCTTCCTGCACACATGCAAGATCCGCCTCCGCCTCCCCCGCTTCTGGGTGCTGGGAGCGCAGTGAGCAATGCTGGGCCGGGCCCAGCCCGCAGGCTCTCAGCCCTCCACTGGCTGCGGAAGGAAGGCGCAGGAGACCGTTCGGGGAGTGGCTGGCTAGAGGCAGTGTCAGACTCGGGCACGCAGTCAAGCCTGGCCTTCTGGGGCTATTCTTTTCCTTTTTAAAGCAAGAGACAAAACTTCTCTGTGCATCCTCTTAACCCCAACTTCCTCCTTCCCGAGTGCTTTGGTCACGCACCTACTCCACGGCTCAGTCCACCAGGCTGCTCTGCTTCTCCCCTTTCTTCACTCCTTCCCGAGCTTCTGCAAGCTCTTCCCGGGATCTGATTCTTCTGTTTTATCAGTTTCCAGTCTGGCTATGCACGGGGCAGGTGCTAAGCTGGGGACACTCGCGCAGACTGGACCCGCATAAACCCAGCCGCTCCTGGGTGAGGGGGAGAGGACCAGGCTCCTGACGACCTGCAGCTTTAGAGAGCCCAGAACAGCCTTCCTCGGACCAGGGGCGGCCCACAAGAAGCCACCGCATGGCTCTCCTGCATGCTCGGGGTCCAGCGGCAGGCACGAAGGCGAGTGGAGGGCCCCGGTGGCACCGAGGCGCTATCCCTCGGTCCGATGACCTGAAACCCACATTCGCTGTATTTGCCCTCCCACCTCAGGAGGCCTCTGCCCCAAAGTAGCTTCTACGGAGATCCTGACTCAGAGACAGCTGGCACCAAGCAGGGCACGAGCTACGGGTCAGCCCCGTTCCGCATTCATCGACGAACAGCGTCGGGGTGGCCGCTGACCGCACCTTGGGGAGAAGCCACATGCCCCTGGCTGGCTGCGGGAGCGGGGACGCCTCTTCCTTCCTCCAGCTCCAGGGCACGCCTTTCCGAACGCACAGTCCCTGGTCCGTGCCCATGGAAAGCATGCCCATTCCATCACGGCAAACATGTTTCCATCTCAGTGTGGTGGGGACAAGGGTGGGGGTGATGGGGACAGGGACATGCCAGGCACAGAAGAGCTGATGAGGCCACCAGCTGGGGTCACCGGCTGGAGAGGTGGCAGCGCTGAGGGGGGACCTCAGATGGTCACACACACCCAGGATCTACGGTCTGCGCAGTCTGGGCGGCTTGCCCGTGGTCACACAGCAGTCTGGTGGGGACAGGGGGACAATGTCTTTGGAAGCCAGGCTCCCTCCATCCATACCACATGCTTCTCCATCCCGCTCAGAAAGTACCTGCCTGGGGGGCTCAGTCAGTTAAGCATCCGACTTTGGCTCAGGTCACGATCTCGCAGCTCATGGGTTCAAGCCCTGCATCAGGCTCTGTGCTGACAGCTCGGAGCCTGGAGCTTGCTTCAGATTCTGTGTCTCCCTTTTTGCCCCTTCCTCACTCATCCTCTGTTTCTGTCTCTCTCTCCCCCCACCCTCTCTCTCTGAGAAGTAAACATTAAAAACAAATTTTTTAAAAAGTACCTGCAAGGTGAACCGAAGCCAGATACGAACCGGGTGCTCTGCCCTCAGTCCCCTGTGTGTCCCTCCCCAGCCCGTGAAGCAGACCCCACTAGTCCCAGTCTCCAGGGAAGTTAAGGGGCTGGTTCTGAGGCAGGTGCAATGAAGCGGCAGGACGGAATCCAGGGCTCCCATTTCCTCGTCCTGCGCCCTCGTCCCTCTGCGCAGAGACTTTTCTAGCGTCAGCCTGACGGGGCTCACGTGCACCGGCCTCACGTACGAGGCTCACTCCTCTGTAAAGGAATCCTCAGGAAACAACAAAGTAGACAATTTCTTAAGGGCTCCGAGGCACTATTCTCTCCTGGTTCCCATCCTGTCCACCATGCTGGAGCCCTGGTCACCTGCAGTGACCGAGGACCGTCACCTAAGGCTGCCAATCACTGGCACACCACAAGGCACGCTCCCAGGGTGGCCCCTCATTCCTGTGCCAGGTCAGAACGCGGCCCCGGGTGCCATGCACAGAGATCCCCGTCACCCTCCACAGCATCGTGTCCCTGTGGGTCCTGCCAAACAGAGAATGTTCCCCCAGCTCTGCTGACGGGGCCACAGAGAGACACCCCTGCACGTCCCTACGGGGCTGCAGGATGTTCACGGGAGCAGGGCCCGGGGTACACGTGAACGCAGTGACGTGTGCTTCCTCCTGGTTTCCAGAAGATGACCCGCCCCTGACGCCTTCGCCCCTGTCCCCTCAGCGGGGTGTGCCACGGTCATCCCCACGCAGACGGCTCTCGGGATTACCGTTGTGTCCTCCAGGGCCCTAAGACAGCACGGGCTGTGACGGCCACGCTGGCTGGCCCACAGCCACCAGGTGGCTGAGCCAAAACCTGAGCAGAGGCCAGTGAGCAACAGGCCCAACCTGATGGGGTTCAAGCCCCTGGGCCCCCAGCTCTCTCCTTCTGCCACAGCAGAAGGGCCGGAAATCAGGCCCCAGTGCCCCCCAGGAGCACCTAAAGCCCGGCCATGCCACTCACTGCCTTCCTTAAGGGATGTCAGCTGGTCCTGATGCCCCACGGATCACCCAGAAACGGACAGAAGCAGCGAGCCAGCGGTCACTGGGGCGCCGTGCCGCGTCCGGAGCACTAATGCCCTCCGAGTCCTCTCTGTAACGCTCGTGGACGTGCCTGAGTCTCACACAATTTTAGAAAAGACTGGCTTTTAAGGCAAGTCAGAAACTGCTCACCAGGGGCCATCAGCCCCTCAGCGGCCGGGGGGAGTCAGACCCACCAGGCTCGGCCCCTGTTCCCGGTGTGTGCTCTTCGGCTCCGTGTCACAGGTCCCCTTTCAGCCTCCTTAGCCTCAGCCAGGCCTGATCTCTCTTCTACTTTCCTTTCTAATAGGAGAGGGCGTCTGCTAACCTCCCTGGGCATAAGGGGAACAGGGACGTTTACTACCAAAATTAAGGTTATTTAAAGCTCACTTCTCTTCTCAGGACTGAACGCTGATGAGGAAAACCCCTAAGGGGCTTAGGAAAGACACCCCCAAAGCTGACATGGGCTGCTGGCTCACTCTTTCCCTTAACTCTCCTTCCCTGGGCCTGACTCACAGGCCGCACAGTCAGCGGGGCCTGGGATCTGGGCTGGCATCTGAGGGTGTGGAGGCCACAGGAGCACCGGGCGCCGGAAGTCAGGTGACCCAGGCAGAACACTGTCGAGCGTCTGTGTCAGCAACTCCCCCACCCGGACCACGCCGGACAGAACACGCCATGACAGAGCCCAACGGGCGCTGAAGCTCCTGTTTCAATCACACCAACAGGGTTACTTGTTTCCGTCAAGGGGAAGAAGGAAAAAAAAAAAAGGTAGTTTTACACTGAATCGGATGTTTTCAACTCCGCCGACGCCAAACGCTTTTGTCCGTTTCGATTTCTTTAGTTCCAGTGCAGGCACAGGCAAGAAACGGTAGGAGTTCTTGGGAATCTCAAGTGTCCCTGCGCAAAGCAAGAGCTCGCACTGAAACTACACAAAGACCACGTCCCTCCGGCCATCGAGACGGCACTTGATGAAAGTTCCATGTGTCGGGCTAGTCTTGTGCCCTCCAAGGAGGTCACTCCAAGGTCAAACGGACAAGGCCCCTGGGGAGTCTCCCTGGAAGGCGGCCCCGAGGGAGGCTCCTCCGAGAGTCCAGCATCGACATCGGCTCCCCTGTTCCCGGCCCTCAGGTTAGAGGCGGGACTTCTTTGCTTTGTACTTGCTGCCATCCTGACCTTGACCAGCTTAGGCCACAAGTTCTTCCCAGGTCCGGGTGGCCGTCCACCCCCTGCCACTCCCCCAAGTGCCCCAAAGGCGGCATCAGGCTCCCTGCGCGCTCACCGCTCCCTGGTCTGGAACATCTCCTGCTCCCCATGCTTCACCCTCTCAACTCCTGCTTGTTCTGCAAGACTCAGGGAGCCTTTCTACCCTCCTCCCCTGGGCTCTGGCCTCCCTGGGATCCCACGGGACTGTGGGCTCCCGGTTCCCTGTGCACACATGTCTCCATGACACTTTGTACAGTCTGTCTGGCACGTAGTAGGAACTCAATCAAAACAACTGCTGTCTGTGGGGGCGCCCGGCTGTCTGAGTCAGAAGAGTTTATGACTCGATCTTAGGGTCGTGAGTTCAAGCCCCATGTTGGGTGTAGAAACTACGGAAACTAAAAAAATTTAAAAAAACAACAACTGCCCTGTCACTATCCCTGACACGAGCCTATGAGCTCTGCACAAACAGGAACGTGCCTGACTCCTCTCCAAACTCTTCAGAGCCTGACACACACAGGCGTCTACTCGATACTGACCGACCGGATTGCACCTAAGGGACCACCAGCATGGCAGTGTCCCGCGGTCACCGCAGGAACGACACATCTGAAGGGGCACAGAGGGGGAGGAAAATGAGTTCTGTCACATCCCCCAAGACCAGGGGCCTGAGTTACTTCCCTCACACAGAGCCCCATAGTCACAGAGCTCCATGATGCCCAAGGGGAGGGTCTGGGCCAAGGCCAGCTGAGCCCAGCCACCTTGGTGGGTCCTCTGCAGGGAGCTCTCCAAGGCCAGCCCCAACCACCTAGGTGAGCCTCTGAGGGGAAGGGGCTGCTGCAGCCTGGAGTCAGGACCCCTGTCCAGAAGCCAGCGAATAATATGGAGTCTTCCCATTCGGGGACCAAGGGGTCGCTTCAAAGCTGCCCAAAGCCCAGTAGGCAACCTCCCATGCCAAGCCTGCCCACCCTGTTCACCCCGCAGGCCTCCAGGTGCAATGCTCAGAAGACACGTGGGTGGAGACTGCCAGGAATCACCAGCTTGTGCCAAGAAAAGCTGAGTGACCACCGAAGAGGGTAAAAAGGCCATTCCCTCTGTCAACTGGGTCAAGAGCTTGATTCAAAAGCTCTGATGAGCTTAGATGAGCTCTTGCTCCTGGAGAGATGGCCAGTTGTTTGGGTTCGGGAGGCGCAGAGTCAACCGGAATCACACCCCAGGGGTCAGCAGGAGGCGGCCAGGCTGGGGGCGAACACCCAGCTGTGACTCTGTGACCTGCCCCGCGCTGTATGCAGCTGTGGCGGCAGCTCGCGGACCTGGAAGAAGGGGCAAGACCCAACAACGACATCAGCGGCAAAGAACCTGGAGAGAATCTAAGAAGGAGCTAAATGCCCCTCCACTCAGTCCAGAGAGTGTGCAGCCCCGGAGGCACGGAGCACGCCCACACTCAGAGGTCGGTGAGAGCGGAGCCCAGCTCTGAGTCGTGCTGCGATGCGTACACCAATTTACTTTTCTAGCTTTAGGACCAACGTTGGTCACTTTTGGGAAACAGATTGTGTTTCCTAAAGAGAAAGCTTAAGAGATTTCACCAGTCTTGGGGCGCCTGGGGGGCTCAGTCACTTGAGCGTCTGACTTCGTTTCAGGTCATGATCTCGCAGTTCGTGGATTCGAGCCCCATATCGGGCTCTGTGCTGACAGCTCAGAGCCTGGAGCCTGCTTCCGATTCTGTGTGTCCCTCTCTCTCTGCCCCTCCCCTGCTCACAGTCTGTGTCTCTCTCTCTCTCTCTCTCTCTCTCTCTCTCTCTCTCTCTCTCTCTCTCTCTCTCTCTCTCCCCCTCTCCCTCTCTCAAAAATAAATGTAAAAAAAAATTTAATAAAAATAAAAGAAACACGCTGCAAATTAAATTATAACACATGCCTTCAACCCTTCCTCCTGAAAAACTCCTAAGACATCTCAAGAACGGAGGCTGCTGGGTGAGGAAAGGCCCACCCCTCGTGACCCATCCGGCCGCACTCAGCTCTGTGCTTCGTCCTGTTCCCCGCCGGGACCGTGAGGACAGCTTCCCTTGTCCTCCCCTTGCCCTCCCAGCACTCCACCTGTCCTCCCAACAGCACTCCACCTGTCCTCCCAACAGCACGCGCCTGCCACAGGACACCCGCTAACACGTGCTGGGCTCTACGGGTCTCCACCCGTGGTCTCACTCAGTGTCCCAAACCCACAGGTGGGGTGCTGTGGGCCTGGCCATCGTCCAGATGAGGGAACCCAGGCTGGGAGAGACAGTCACCTGCCCAAGGGCAGACGGGGGACTCGAACCCGGGCACCAATCCCAGAGCTGCCCTTGCCCTAAATGACGCACACCTGGGTTTCCCCAACGCTCTGCCCCAAACTCTGTGGTTCGGGCCGGGCTGGAAGGCAGCCTGCCTGGCGGAACTTGTACCCTTCGGGGCCGATGCACATCCGCTAGCCTGCGTCCCTCCACGTGGCACTGTGCCCTTCGAGGGGGCTTCTCGGACCGGTTCTGAACCCCTCCTAAAAATGCTGGGAGGCAGGGCCAGCACGATGAGAAATCCGGGGCCCAGAGTGCCACACTGCAAACCAGTCCAGCGAGCAAGGATCCTTCGCGGGAGGGTCTCCCCCACCAATGGGCCATACCACAGGTGCACCCCACACCCCCTCTGGAGCCCCAGAACCACAGGCACACACCCCCACGCCCCGGAGATGCCCCCCGTCCTCACCCAAAGTGTGGAGGTGGCCGGCTCTGGAGAACACGGTCCTTCCACCTCCGAGCATGCAGACAGGCTGCTCCCAGCCAGCAGATGGAACCTCCCTCGGCTCCCAGGCCCCCGGCCAACGTGAATGCCAGAGCAAGGGGAATTCCAGGCGCGGCAGAGGCCTCTCCCAGCTGGGCCTTGTCCGTCAGGGCACTTGAGCCAGAGGGCAGCTGGGAGGAGGGTGGCCTCCCCAAGCAGGAGCACTGGACCCACACGAAGCCACCTCCTCTATCCAGAGCACTGCCCGCCTGGCCCTGCTGTCCAGGAAGGAGCCCCTGGGCCACCCAAGCCCCCCTACCGGAAGTAGCAGCGCAGCACCCAGGCAGGAGCGGCCCAAGGACACCACATCCTGCCTACAGCGGGGAGCTCATCACCTTTCCACCAAGGCAGGCAGTGGATGAACAGTGAGCGTGGCATGATGGCAAGAACACCAGACCAGAGCCGGCCAGGATGAGCTGAAATCCCACTGTCCCTCTCGATCTGGGGGGGAAGAGGGGGTTGTGTTTCCAGCAAGGGGCAGAGCAAGCCCCTCAGCCATAGGCTGTGCAGAGGATCGAATGAACTAACGAAATGGCATGCCTGGCCCCACTCGGGACGCTCCGCAGGTGCCCGATCAGTGCCCGCGAGATGAATGTAGGCATAATGGGTCCCCTCTTCCCCACCTCATTAGGCCCAAAGGCAACTCCTGGCAGAGGAGAGAGGGCCCTCCTTGTTTACCACCACTACCGAGGCCCAGAAGAGCAGGTGGACAAACCCTGGCCGAAGCAACCAAACCCCTTTTCATCAAGTTCAAGGCTTCGGTACTTTTCCATCGGGGCTCAGTTTCCCCCACCAGGGGTTTACTGAGCCTACACTTTCAGCAATGTAAGGGATCCCTGCTGAGCAGGCCCAGGGAGGGAGGTTACAGATGGGACGGACTGCTGAGGGCCACAGATGGCAGGTTTCACTAGCCTGAACTCTGAGCGAGGGAGGACTCCACTGTCGCCGCTCTGTGCTGCATAAGGCACCCTGTCCTACAAGCAAGACTGCGGCCCAAAGTCTCTCAGCAGGGGGGCACCCGAGTGGCTTCGGCTCCGGGCATGATCTTGAGGTTCAGGAGTTCAAGCCCCACGTCGGGCTCTGTGCTGACGGCTCAGAGCCTGGAGCCTGCTTCGGATTTTGTGTCTCCCTCTCTCTCTGGCCCTCCCCTGCTCGCACTGTCTCTCTCTCTCTCAAAAATAAACAAACATTAAAAAAAATTAAAACAACAAAGTCTCCCGACAGAGAACACAGCCCTGGAACAGGGGACCCAGAAGACAAAGGTTCCGGGTCCTCTGTGCGCCCGCTGTGCGACCTTGGGAAAGTCACCCCCTTGCGGGGATGGATTTCTCCTCCGTAAGATAACAAACAGGTGAGAGAAGCTGACTCTCTTCAGCCCCTGCTCATTCTAAACCTACTTCTCTGACACCTAATTCCAAGTACGCCTGCGAGAGGACAGGCTCTGAGCAGTCAGGCTCAGCCAGGCGGCCGCACGGCACGATGGTCGCGCTGATGCAGGTGCAAAGGGTCAGCAGGCTACCTGAGCATCCCCACGAGGTGGCCTGGACCTGCACCTTCCCTCCCCTGCCCCCCAGCAGGGTACCAAGAGCCAAACCTGCAGAAGGGACAAGACGCTGAAGAGACCAGCAAAGACGGCCGGGAGGCAGGGTCCGCCTGAGCACTGCTCCGAGGAGACAAGCTGAACAGAACCTGGCCTCTTCCTTCCACAAAGAAGGCAGCTCAGAGGGGCTGCGGCCGAACCCTGCGGGCAGGGAGGCGTGCCCAAGACCCGGGCCAGCAGAAATGGGAACTAACCCGCTGATGTCTACGGCAGGCACTTGGCCTGGACGTGGGTACCTTTCAGATCCTCCTTCACTGAGATATGGCAGCGATGGAAAATTCCAGTAGGTTTATTCCACTCCCAAAGGGGAAGGTCCCTGAGGGAAGCGAGGGGTCTATCCCAGCCCTCATCCCTCGGTCCGGGATGCACAACAGGATCAACTCACAAGTTTTAAAAGCACCAACACAGAGGGGCGCCTGGTGGCTCATCGGTTAAGCGTCTGACTTCAGCTCGGGACATGATCTCGTGGTTTGTGGGTTCAAGCCTGGCATTGGGTTCTGTGCTGACAGCTCAGAGCCTGGAGTATGCTTCGGATTCTGTGTCTCCCTCTCTCTCTGCTCCTCCCCTGCTCATGCTCTGTCTCGCTCTCTCTCCTCCCCCACCGCCTCTCTCTAAAATAAATAAACCCTAAAAATTTTTTTTGAAAATACCAATGCTGAGTCTGCCCCTTCTCTCCAAGATTCTGATGTAACTGGCCTGGATGCAGCCTGGGCTCTGGGACTTTTTTTTTTAAATCGCTCTCCAGGTGATTCTAATGTCTGCCGAGGAAAGGCATCCTCACACCACCCCGGGCCCCCAACCCAGGATCAACCCGCGAAGAGCCACGTGTCGGAGACAGAACGCAGGGCCTCTGCCCAGCCCCGGCTGGGGTGCGCCAACTTCCCACACGATGGGGGCCGCACAACTGTGTTTAGTTATCTGATTATGTTAGGCCTGTAAACAAAACGTGATATGAGACAAACCTGGGATGGCAAGTATCACAAAACGATTTACTTTGAGAGATCTGAATTACAAATGGAAAAAAACGCAAGCTGAAAACCCTTTTAACAATCTCTTTGAATGGAAAATGGAATCTGGATAAATGGTGATACCTCTTTTTGGCTGCCAGATTTATTTCCCATTTTCCCTTGAAGGTCACTGGGAATAATTCTATTTTCTTGTGAATCTGTCTTTTGTAAGGATGAAGCCAAACATGTCGATCTTCTCAACTGAGGCACTGCCTTTGGTCCTGCGGTGGATCTAGAATCCCAGCACCCCTTGAAAAAATTCTAAAGAGCTGCAGGAAAAGGCAGGGCAAGGGAGAGAGGCGGTCAAAACTGCGAGGTTTCCCTGGGGGGTTAGCAAGACTAAACAAAATTCATGCTTTGAGGTAAAACCGAACTGAGTGTCTCTCTGATGAAGACAGCCTCAAACAGCATGTGTGTGGAAAACAACCAGACTCCGAAGTGACACAGACCCGGACAGAACTACAACCCTCTCTGGCCTAGGAGATGTGCGGCCTTCGGCCAGCTACTTGGCCTCTCTGAGCCTCAATTTCTTCGGCTGTAACTGCAAGAATGCTTTGAAAATTGGAGCGTGTATGCAAGGCCTCTGGCCCAGGGTCGGCCTTCAATACCCAGTGGGCACAGCTATTATCCTTTGAACAATCCACACCCGTTTTGGCTGAAGCCTGCTGCACCCAAGTTTTCATGGTCCCGAAGCTCGGGAGCTAGGGAACCACATTACACCAGCGCAGGAGGAGAATCCGTTTCTTTGTTCCTCCGGCCTTAAGGGAAAGAGCAAGGGCAGTCAGGAGTTGGCCTGCCCCGCATTCTAGGGTCAAATGGGCTGTTTAGCAACAGAATTTGCTTTCACCTCCTGAGAGTGGCCCCATGGTGGGGGGGGGGGGGGGGGCGAGTGCCTCCAGGAACTAGATGCCTAAGGGGCACTGTTGTTTCTTTCTGAGATACATCCCTGCACGGTCTGGCCGAACTGCCCCCCACCCCGCCCCCCTGCAGAAGCCAGCTTCCCGTGCAGCCCCCCGCAGCAGGAGAGGAGAGGACCGTTAAAGAAGCTGGGGGTGCCTGTCACACTTCTCCATAACCCCTGACGTGATGTGAAATTCTACAAGGTGGACCCTTTGAAATGCAAAATCTTCCCGAGTCCTTCAAATGTGTTTTTATTTTCTCGGGCTCCTAAGGCTGCTTTCAGACCCACCCATCAGTATTTCCCCCGCTCAATCACCCACATTTAACAAAAAAAGAAGAAGAAGAAAAGGAGGAGGTGGTGGTGGCTGCAGCAAAGACGTCTCTGTTTTTTTCTTTTCTTCTTTTTCTTTTTTTTTGAAAAAGCTCAAGTATCTACAGTTGATGCAAGGAAGGGGGAAAAAAAAAATCTTGTCCTCAGCTCCAGCCTCCTCACTTCCCTCCTCCAAAACACCCTGAAGCCAAGTTTCCCCTGGAAGATTTCCTCCGTCCTACCCAGCACCAGCATGGCACTAACGCTGCTGTGGCTCAGGACCCCAGAGAGCTTTCTCAGGCCGAGAATCCGGGTGCCCTCCGACCCGAGTTCGGGAAGGTGAAGGCAGGCACCGCCAAGCCACAGCCCCCAATTTTCGGAGCCCCGGCCTTGGTCCAAAACCCTGCGCACAGGAGGTTTGGATTAAACATCAAAGAAGAAATTACCTTAAAAACAAAGTTGTTTGGCAAAGAAAATTGCTTCACCATAAGAAGAACCCTGGGGAACGGTAAATTGCTTTTGAATATAGACTTTTCAGTGGCGCGGTCATTAATCATGTTAATGTAAACTGCGCTAAAACAAAAATTTTCTAAGCAAGGCTCCGGGCGCATCGGCGTATCTGAGCCTCCGGGTTTGTTTCCAAAGCTCACACCCCAGCACGCAGTGAGACTGCCGTTAATGGGGTCAGCTATTACAGCGCGGTCCCCGACCCTGGGCCATAATAAAGGTGACTCAGCCATGTAGAAAGAAAGAGCCCTCATAAAGTGAGGCAGGAAACAAACACAGAAATTAATCAGAGGAGGAGAGGCAATGATTCTGGAAAGTGTGTGCGCGGGGCAAGTTTGAACAGCGGCTCTCCCTGGATGAGCAGACATTTCAGAAAGGAGCTGGGGGAGGCCAGTCAACATTCCTCGCGGCGCGCGAGTCCCCAGGCCAGGCCCTGTTTCGCAGGTTGCAGGGCAGGGCAGCAGCTGGACAAGACAAGGAGGAGCGTGGAGCCCAGCAGAGCTAAGCTGCGCGGAGCCCAGCCAGACCCGGCCATGTGCTTCGTGTTGGCAACAAACCGGCTCTTTCAAGAGAGGAAGGGGCTGACAAAAACGGCAGCTGCAGCTGCAGCAAGCAGCTGGGCAGCAAAAACCTCGAAAAAGGCCCCAGGTTTAGGAGTCTCCCCTCAAAACCAGAAAAAAAAATCATCTTTGGGGTTTGCCAAGGACTAGTTAATCTACTAATGGCCCCCCCCTTGCTGGATCAATGAATGAGAGCCCCTGCACATCTGGTCTCCATCTAAGACCGAAACCTGTATTATCAGCATATTACATAACAAATTCTGCCTGCAGGTTTCTTTTATTACGCATCAGAGAGGTGTGTGTGGTAGTGCTGGTGCGGATCTGCGCGTCTGCTTATTTCAGGTTCGGTTTGGTTTTTGTTTTTGTTTTAAGGGCAAGAACAAAAAGTTTCCCGGTGGCATGTGACTTGGGAACGTCACACTGCCAGGATGGAACATCATCTGAACGGTCGCAGGTGGGTCCGGGTCTCAGTCTTCGGAGCCCACCACGCATCGGGCAGTGGATGAGAAGGGTGTCCGGTCGAAAGAGCCTTGCAAAGACACAGCAGGCTGCTCCGAGGCGCCCCCTGCTGCCGGCTCCCCGAGAGTACCCGGCGGCCTGCTCTGCAGCCTCCAGCAGGGGAAGAGAGCCGGCCGGCCCTTCCCAACCCTTCCACCATTGGTCAGGCGCCTGCCCGCTGATCCCACTTAAAGGACACGCAGCCCATTAGGCTTCCACAGAACTGGCGGGGGAGGGGGGGTTGGAGGCCAGGGCACAGTGAAGTCATCAACAGGGGGGACAGAGAAAGATGAAAGGTGTGGAGAGAAAGAGCCTAAGAAATCACAACAGGGCTCCCCGTAAGACGTCAATGAAGTATGGCCACCGCGACCACACTCCTATCTTAACATAAAGCTCTTCCTAAGAGAACTTGAAGGGCTATTCCGTGTGTGACATATCCTAAATTGAAAACAGAAGGGAGAAACGGACTGAAAACGTGATCAATCACAATTGTGGAGCGCTCTACTCATACTGCCGGCCTTAGGAATCCCAGTCCACTTCTGCAGCAGTAGATACTAGCTTTTATTTAAAGCTGGTCTTCAGTGTTAAAACGGTGGCATGGTCAACATCACATTCTCAGGGGGAAACAAGAAGTCCTTGAGCAAAAGGATTTGAACGGGTCTAAAACCACCTTGTTCTCTGGGGAAAAAACAGACCTGCCCCAAGCCTGTCCTTCGTTTCCTAGACTGGAACAGCGCGGCCTGAGAGCCGGGTCAGCAGGCTCCAGGGTCTGCGGGATGGCCGGCAGCACTCAGACCCTAGCCAAACGCAGACCCTGGGCCACAGGCCACCAGTTCTGCACTAAAAATCCAAACCTTCTCCCACGAACAGGAGCCTATCAACTGTTTTTGGTTTTGTACCTAGCGGTTGCCAGCTAGGGGGGCGGAGAGGGGGGAGGAGGGAGGACCAAAACCCCACAGATCTGCAATTTAGTAACAAAACTGTAATGGAGACAAGTTACTGCTAAGTGGATAAATTAAAATGAAACCAAAACCTGGCCAAGTCGGCAACAGTGAGTTTCACCGGGTCTACAAACTCCATTCCCTCCCAAGTCCTCAAACCGGGTGACATCTTTCAACGGAGTCTAGGATCTGGAGCAAGGAGGGATCCCCTTCCAGCCTGTGCGAAGTGCTGGGAACACATATGCTAGGATGTCATTTGGAAGTCTGCTAATACGTTGTAAGCAGCACAACACGCTTGCCTGGCTTCCCAGGCCAATAAACAATGCCATTCCAACTCCTGCAGCAGTCAATAGAAAACAGCCCCTTGTCTCCGCCATCCAACAATTCAACAAACATTTGTTCCTGTTGAACAACCGTCAGGCTGGCTCCATCTGCACCGGCTCCAGCAAGGCAAGCGCGGCGGCGGCGGCGGCGGCGCCGGCACCAATGCCCTGCCCCAGGGTCCCGGCCCCTAAAGCAGCCCTCCGCGGGGGCCACTCACCCAACACCACTGAGTCCGGAGACTGTAACGTAGGGAAGACTCGGAGTGTGGCCTATAGGAGGCAGAATCCCATTCATCAAATGCTGCAAAGAGCCGTTCTTTGTTCACCATCGTACGAAGTACAGTACGTGTTAATGAACCCGGGCGGTCAGATGGAGAGAGCCCGGCTTCAGGGGGCTTCCGGGGGCGAAGGACCCGTGCAGGCTAGCTCGCGCGCGACTCGCCGGTGCTCCGCCACTCTGTCCCGCGCCTCGAGCATTGTTCCCCAAGTCTGCAGGCGGGGGGGTGGGGAGCCGGGGGTGCCCGAGAAACCCCTTGGGGCAATGCAAACCGAGGGCCCTCCCAGGATTCTAGGTGTCCTCGCCTCCTTCGTCCCGGCCCCACCAAGAGAAACTCCCAGCGGGAAAGCCAACTCCCACAGGCTTGCAAATCAAGGTCTGGCAAAAATGTGACTCGACCAGTGTGCCCGTGCCGGACGGCCCTTCTCGCCATGTGCAAAGCCACGCCGGCGCCCCCCACCCCGCCGGCCCCCGCGGCGGCCACCCCGCGGGCTTCCCCAGCCGGGGACAGAACGCCCCCTCGCCCCCCAGAGCGACCGCCCCGGCCGGTCCAGCAGCCGCGGAGCCCGCCGCTGAGCGCCCGCATCCCGGGGGTGGCGGATGCAAACTTCCGCGAACAAAAGAGTTGTCTGCAAACCGTGCGGGAACTTCGGGGTTAGCGGGGGCGCTCGGGTCCCGGGTCCCGGCGCCTTCGCCGCTGGCGCGAGCCAGGGCTCAAGTGGAGACGCCGAGAGGAGCACACCCCGGGGCGCAGCCGTCCCCGCACCCGCCCCGGGGAAGCGCAGACTTTCCCGCAGGGGCCGGGCCGGCTCGTTCCCCCGGCTGCGCTCTGACAAGTCTCACGCCTGCACCAGAGGCAACACTCAGCAGCACCCCGAGAAACCGCCTGACCCAACCCGAAAACCAGGCGGAAAAAAAAGGAAACCAGCAACACAGAATAATAACAACAACAATTTAAAAACCTTAAAAGGGCAAGCCCAGCACGCGCGAGAGCGGGGTCCCTCCGGCCGCCGGCTGCGGCGCACACGGCAGGGACCTCCGCTCGGGGCCGGCCCCTCCGGCCGCCACCGCCGCCGCCGCGCAGCCCGGGGTCGCTTACTGTGCGCGGGCCCCGCGCCGTCGCCGCCGGCGCTCGCCGAGTCGTCCCGGCTGCCCGCCGCGCGTCCGCCGCGCGCACGCTCTCCTGCCGGCGCCGAGCGCTTTGTACCGAGCGGCTCCCAGCGAGGAGGAAATCGACTTGTCACTTCCTGAACTGTTTGCAACTCGTCCTTTAACCGGCCCCGGCCGGGCCGCCCGCGCCCGCCGCGCCCGCCGCCGCCGCGGGGCCGCCCGCCCTCGGCTGCGTGTCGCTGGGCCGGGCGCTGTGGCGGCGGCGTCGCGAGCCCGGGCGCTCGGCGCGGCGGCGGCGGCGGCGTGCAGGAGCCGGGCGGCGTGCGGCGGCAGCGGCGGGCGAGTGTGCAGTGCGCGCAGCCGCCGGTGGGCGGGGAGTGGGGGGGTCGCGGCGCGCCGCCGGCGGGGCTAGAGGGCGTCCTGCGAGCTGAGCCGCGCGCCGCGCGCCGAGCTCGCGCTTGCGAGGCCCCGGGACGCGGGAAGTGGCCCCGGGCCCGGGCCGCGCCGCCGCCGCCGCCCACCGCCCCCTCCGCGGCTGCCCGGGCCCGGGGCCAGGGGTCCCGCGGGCGTCTCCCCCGCCCCCCCCCCCCGCTCGAGCCGGGGCAAAAAAAAAAAAAAAAACCCTGGGCCGCGTGGACTTCAGACGTCCAGCTTCCGGGTTGTTGGGTTTTGAGGTTTCAAAGAAACGATCATTTCGGTGGCGTGCTGAGCGGCAGAGGAGGGGGGGCCGTGTTAGTGTTGTTACACTTTGGGAAAATAAAGCGCTAGTTTCCTAACTCGGGGCGCTGATCGGAATAAAGGAATGCGTACTTCAGAAGCCACATGCAAAATATATGCAACTGGTTGAAGGAAGGATTTGTGGTTGCTAAGCAGAGGCAGAGCATGTTTCGTTCTGTAACTTAGGATGTTGACTTAAGTTCAGGAATGTAACCCTGATAGAATACGCGGAGGATTTGCATTGTGCTGCTCACCTGGGGGAGGGGGACTGTTTTCCTTGTCAAGTCCTAGATTTCCCATTGCTCCATCCTACTAATGTAGGTTATTTTATTGACCTTGTATCCAAAGAGATTTTTTTAAAGAGAAGGTTTTTTAAACGAACTCCCCTATGCCTGTTTTGTGTTCTCCTTTGCCAAAAAAACAAAACACCTCATTACTTTACATGGATTGTGCCTGCGCCATTTGAATGGTTCTATTCATAAATCAGGAAACTTTTTCTGTTGCTTCTAGGAACATTTAATTGGTTTTAATCCAATGTTTCAATCCCAGTATCAAACATAAATGAACAATTAACTTCTTGAGCACTTGGGAAACTATTATATTTCATGGCTGTTGCTGAAATATTTCAGTTTCTCATCACACTGGACCCATTCTTTTTCAGAAAATCATGAGCTAACATCTCCTTTCACACCAGCTCCAGCTCACTCCAGTGATTTCTTCTGCAAGACTGGGATGAACGACAGAAGGATGTGAGTCTGTTCATTCAAGTAGGTGATGTGGGACAGAACCAGTTCATCCTACCAAAGCCTAAACGAGCTCATAGGGAGAATGTTAAGATTCTGATATCTTTATCCATAAACACTGCTTTAAAAGAATTTATCAAGGGCCAATTTTGAAGGAGCAAGAACCAAGCCTTCCTAAGTTAAACGAAGAAAGGCACAAGGGATAATTTGAAAATGCTGCTGCACTTCCCTAATGCCACTTTATCACATTGTCACTTCGGCCTTTGAGAGCTTTAAGAATATAGTTTAATTTACTTTTTTATTAGGAAGCCTAGAGTGACTCCTGCTGGCAAACATTCAGCTTATCCCCACAATTACTGTTCATCAGGTCAACACAGAAAACAAAATGCAGGGGTCCGGAGCCTGGAGACAGTTACTGCAAGCGTGATTCCTGTTGCTTTCGGCATGATTTTAGTCTCAGAAAATTCCAAGGACTGTGGTTCCGGCAAGCTCGTTTACTGCAACGCCTCCTTTCCAACCTAAAGCAGCCTGTTTTTCTGGTTCTGAGGCTTTCCTGCAAACGCTCAGAACTAAAATACCTGCTCAAGAAGTTGTGCTACTAACCAATGAGTGGCTATTTCTCATGTACTTAATTTGAATCTCCAAAGGCTAAAAAGCATAGACATTAAGGCCTGGAAGGTCACTTAACCTTCCATACTCTGTGGCTCTTCCCACATTGTGCAGGAAGTCCTCTAGATCTAAGACACCCCAACTTTGTAAAGCTATACTACATAGTTATTTATTATTTTTAAAAGTCCTACCCAAACGCTGTTTTTAGAGTTTTGCTCAATTCAGAAGAGTAAATATAAACACAGTTCAACTCTGGATGTAATGTAAGCTGCATGGGGGGCGGGGGGGCAGTCTACCTTCCTTTAATCCTTAAAGGTCAAAACCAAATCAAAACCAGATTTAGAGCACACCAGGCACCTAAACACAAAGTGGTAAGTCCATTTAGGAATAAATCCATAAATAATCCGAAATGATCACTTGTAACTGTTCCCATTCTCAGTGACCAACACTAACGGGGGGCTCGCCATGAACACCTGGGAACTGTAAAATGCAGGCATCATACAGTCTCCCTCCAAGATCAACAAGTGAACCCGGGCGGAAGCACACCAACACCGACCCTCCCGGCCGGCAGAGCGAGCCACCAAAGGGAGGGGCGCCTGTGCAGGCGCACACATCCCGTCTCCTCAGAGCTGCCTGGGAGCATTCAGCCTGAGGGTCCCGCTCCACAGCAGTGTCCCCCGTCCCAAGTGTAAAGCTCTTAAGCAACAGGAGACAATAAGGGTGTATTTTATTAAGAAAGGGTGTAACCAACTATAACTTGTATCAACAAGCTAATAAAGTATTCACCTAAGCACATTTGTGCAGAGGAGGGTAAAGGTTGGGTTCTGATATGCACTAAGGAGTGTCCTAGTTAGTTAGTGGGTGTTTTATTTCTGTGCCTTTAGAAGCAGAGGAGTGTGATATTCAAGAACAAGGAGCTAAGCTCTGAAGTTTGAGCAAGGACCGGTCAGTGCTGTTCAGTTTTACCCATCAGATCTATGCGTGCCTGTAGCTGCAGGAAGAGCTCACCGTCACAAACGAGTCTGTCTCGGAGAATAACATAGTGTATATTCTTTTTAGAATAAAGTGAATGAAACAAACGTCAAACTTGTTAGACACTGGACCCAACAGCACAGTTCGCAGATGTGCGTGTCTCAACCCCTTTGTTCAGCTCCCAGAAGCCCCTGCCTCTCTGTCCCCGCTGTGGTACTACAAGCCAGTCACTCACATTTCACACTGTCCTTTCCAAATCTGAAAAGACCTTTTATAAGGCAGAACCTTTTAAAATTGCTTATAATAGATGATGGGAAGACAGGCATCGCCAAGTCCACCTGAAGCATTTTCAAAGAGACGGGCTACTGAAAACAAGTCAGCAAAACCCATGTCGTTGGAAAACAGGGAAAGTGGTTATCAATGCTGTACTGTAGACTTTATTCAGAAAAGTAAGTTTGTTGTGTAATTGTTCCCACGCCTGTGAGCCACTGCATCTGACAGCCCTACCTACATGGGCACGTGACGGCACACTGATCCTTCTGCTCCTTCCTTTCTGATCTTCTATGTTCTGAAACTTTTCCACTGATGAAAAGGAAGTATAGCTCTGGCTGGAATCTCTCTCATAATCGATAGACAGACAGATGGACAGATGGATATAAATATCTACACAGAGAGAGGGAGGTATAACCCATATCTATATACACACCCTTTTTAAGAGGCACTTTGATTCTTGAAGACAAAGTTACTTTCTGATTCAAGAACTAAATAAAACAAATGTATTTTCATTGAGAAATAACCATGGCAGTGAATTTAATGATACCAATCTAACTCCTTTGATATAAAATGAGAGTTGAAAGCAGCCTGAAGCGGAATGCCTATTGAAATCAGTGCATGTGGATCTGCACAGCTTTGTAACCAAACGTCTAGCACCATTGAGGCACGAAGCATGCCAGCTGGGCGGCATTGTGCGCCACAAAGTGTGGGTTGTAAGCCTGAGTCCTGAGCACAGACCCCGGTCTCCAAGTTGGCAGGTGCTGAAAACACAGCAAATGTCACGCTTGCAGCTCCCTGGATGGAAGAGCTCTGGGTAACGTAAGCTAAAAAGAACAGAGCAACAGTTAAAACTTATTTCAATTGGATATATATTTTTTCTTTTTCTTTTGGCAAGTTAATCGTAGCTATTGGTGTTATGTGCTACCAGAAAACACAAGCATGAAAAAGTAAGACAGTGAAAAGTTTATGCATGGTAAATAAACAAAAGGAAGGATAATGAAAGCTTTTCACAATTTACATTCGAAGTTACTGGTGTAAGACTTAATCGAACCCATGTTATTACTTTAATAGTAACATTGAAAAGCATAATTCATTCCTGACCTTTCCCTGATCTATTTATGATCTGAGCTGAAGTAGACTCTAATTGATATCACTATTAACCCGGTTAGTCACCCATAACCTAGCTTGGCCTCGGTCACTCCCCCAAAAACATTGCTAAAAACAAGTGACAGTATCTTCATATTGTCATACATTGAGTTTAACCTAGAAAAGATTTCAACAGCACACCCAGACCTAATGTTTATGTGATCATCTTCAAATGAAAATCATGTCAATTTTTTTCTTATATAGCCTTTAGCAGAATTCAGATTTTGTATTTACGACACAAGCCCAAAATTTACCTTAATTTTTCTCTCCTGTCAACTGTCTACCATATAATGTCAGCGCCTCAAGAAAAACCTAGTTGTAACTCACGCCAGGGAGATGCTCAAAGCTACTGCTGTGGCGCCTGTTCCCATAAGAGTGAAACCAAGTGAATTTCATCTTCATTTCACAGAAAGGAAACTGTGAAACGACATACAGTTTGTGATTTCAGAGTTTAAATACCCGACCTAAAGACTGACTCCTCTGGGTTCAAAGTATCATGGAAAAGAATCGGTCCCCAGCTCCAGAGGGTAGAACAGCGTCGGGAGCAGAATGAAAAGAACAAGTGCCCTACATAGTCCATTAGCCTGTAAATTTCTTAACTCTGCTCAGCAGTTTGTCAACCTTGTGGTTTAATCAAAAGCAAAGAGGTTTTGTTTTATTGTATCCATTACAGTTTATAAAAGGGACTGGCCTTGCCCATTTTATACGCACATACCCTGCACCTGACCTGAAGCAAAGAAGAACCGATATGAGAAGTTGATATGAGAAGGTAGCTTGCTATTTTAAATACTACTTTGCAGATTCTCTTAACTTTCACCAAAAAACCCTCCCCCAATCCCCCAAAAAAAGCAAGACCAAAGTCTTGATCAAAACCAGGTTATTTAACCATTGTACCACTAAACTACCCAAATCAGAGTTTTTCTTATGTCCATTCTTCAGACATACGTCATTATCATACTGACTCTTCTCTATTTATTTTTTTTTTACTTTTTTTTGGTCTTTATTTTATTTTGAGAGACAGAAACAAAGAGTGAGCGGGGGAGGGACAGTGAGAGAGGAGACACAGAATTGGAAGCAGGCTCCAGGTTCAGAGCTGTCAGCACAGAGCCCGACGTAGGGCTCGAACCCACAAACGATGAGATCATGACCTGAGCCGAAGTCGGACATTCAACCAACTGAGCCACCCTGGTGCCCCTGACCTTATCTCTATAGAACTTTTTAAAAATAGTTCAAAGTCTTCAGCTCTTTGAGGCCGACTAGAGAAAGTGACACTATTCCGGCCAGTATTTCTCTAGTCACGCTAAGCCAAATCCAGGCATTGGGATATTCACTTACCCGCCAATAAAAAAGGTTAAGTAAACAAACAAATCTGAAAACCAAGTATTTTCTAGACTAGGGAGGATAAACAACTGACTCACTGTACCTGATGCACTATACTGTCAGTTCCACTGTAAACTAAGGTCAAATCAGATCAACTATTTCAAGTATTATCCAACCTCAAACTTTGAAGCGTCACTGTAAATGGCACCGTTAACTCAACGTAAAGCAAGGAAACTAAATACGACTCATTGATCAAAGAAATCCAATCGAGATGATGCAAGGTGGAAATCAATGATAAAACCTTAGCCCACTGCTCCCTAAATACCAAGTAAGACCCAAATCCAACTCAGCTTCCACTGAACCTCACGCATGGTTAGTTGACGGACGTGCTCTCTGTTCCCTTGTTTCCTGTCACTGGAAATAACGCCTTGGCATTCAGACCTAATGATGGAAGGTGCGTCATGTCCTTGGCCATTTGTTTTTCAACTCAAATGCATCCAAATGTACATTTTCCCCATCATACCTACATTTATTACTAAATAATTACCAGTTAAGCAGATAACAATCTCAAATCTGAGTTTCCTTAGAGTCCTACTGAAACACATCATAAAGATCGTTGTTGAAAATCGGGCATTTTATCTGGTCCTCCTTTCTTAGCTTAAAAAAAAAAAGTGCCTCAGCACCACCCTTATCTGGAGACTAAAGAAGAAGGAGCTACACACTATGATTTTTTAAGAAGTTCTAGACAGCCCACCTCTTCCAAATTTTCACTATTACTTACTTACCCACCACTGTTCCTCTCCCCCGCCATCAAAATGCTCCTGGAATACAGTGGACCTGAACACATAACTCAGTGGCACCAAGCGGTAAAATCTCAAACAAGTCAATCTATTAGCCCCAATGAGAAGGATTCTTAGAAGAAAGACTATTTACTTGGCACTGGAGTGTGCTAGGAATCCTGCTAAGTGGCTTCACAGTGTTGTTGGTTTTTTTAATTTAATACTCATTCACACCCCTATCATGTGAGGCCTACATGGCCACTTCTCCATTATTCGCAACTGCTCCAAAGAAATGTTCGGAAGGGAAACCCAAGTTTAAATAAGTATGTGCTATTCACTAGGTACTTTCCCAGCACCAGGAACCTGCTTGAGTGTCACTGAGGGGACAAGCAGGTAAAGGACAGGAAGGCAGCAGCCCAGAGAGGCACAAGGCCTAAGAAGGGCACACTCACATACCAGACTCCAGCAAGGGTCTCCGCGTGGCATGAGAAGGTGGACATGTCAGAGCCCTGGGGCTGCACCTTGCTAAATCAGGTCAGTTATCAGTGTGATGCCTGTGTGCTGAGTCAGGCCTAATCTTGATCTCCATCCTTCTAAACGTAGGACAAACAATACTTAAATCTAAAGTTTACCAATGAGTGCACAGAGATATTTTTAGGTGGAAAAATACATGACTTTATGCTTCAAATGTTTTATTATATGTACATATATTTTTTCATATACATAAATATCACTGCTTAAAATAACTGTAAAGTGACCTAAAAACTGGCATTCAGCTAATGGGAGCATTTAAACTTCCCATCTATAGTGGAAATCCGGGGCGCCTGGGTGGCTCAGTTGGTTAAGCGTCTGACGCGTCATTTCGGCTCAGGTCATGATCTCACAGTTCATGAGATTGAGCCCCTCACTGGGCTCTGCACCAACAGCACAGAGAGGCTGCTTGGGATTCTCTCTCTCAAAATAAATAAATAAACATTTATAGTGGAAACCTACTTTACAGGCCTGTCTCCAAACCTTAGATCAACTTCAGCAGGTAGTATGTGCTGAATGTTTGTGTCACACCGCCCCCCCCCTTCACATGTTAACCCCCAGTGTATAGTATTTGAAAATGGGGCCTCTGGGAGGTAATGAGGGTTAGATGAAGTCACGCAGGCGGGGCTCTCATGATGGAATTAGCACCCCTATGAGAGAGACAGACAGACAGACAGACACAGGAGAACCTGCTCTAGCTCTCTCTCTCTCCTCCCCCCCGGGTAAGCATGCCCCAGGGGGTGGTGTGAACACAGACGGGGTGCCAGCAGCCTGCAAGCCAAGGGCAGAGGCCTCAGAATGAAGCTGGCACCTTGACCTTGGACCTCCCGGTCCCCAGACTGTGAGGAGTAAATTTCTGTTGTTTCCGCCACCCGGGCAATGGCAGCCCAAACTGACTAGCACCAGGGTGAAGAACCCGAGAGATCGCCTCCTGACCGCCCCCATTTTACAGACAGGAAACCTGAGGCCCAGAAAGCGACCTGCCTGTGCTCCAACCATGTTTTCCTCCCAAATTCGGTATTTCCAAATAATCACTTCTCTTTGCTATTTATTCTGTTACTTAACAGAGTTTACACATGATGTTACGACAGAATGAAAGGACCCAAACCAAATCAAATTTCAAGTTCAGAAAATAAGGTGATACTGCATTTGTCATAAACTGAATCATGAACCAAAAGGACTGAGTAACAAAACGACCCCTCTTACTTCTGGGGGCCTAACACCTTCACGACGCACATTCGAAGAGGTAACCCCAGAGCACTAAACGGACAAACCTCTGGAAAAGACAGGCTGACTGCACAGCGAGGTCCCGCATGTGGCTTTCCCCTCGTGGGTTAGTCCAGCTAATTTCTTTGTGGTTAAATAATGACCACATCAGTGGGCACTTCTAGCTGCAAAGCCCTATGGAATTCGATCCTTGAGCAAACTCTGTTATCAATTTTCTTGACCCAACTGGTTCTCTTCACAAAATCAGAGCTTTCCTGCTAGACACGTTAGGGCTCCCACAAGGAAGAAAACAGCTCTGGCTCTGTGCCTCGCTTAGCGCTGCTTCTCAAAAATCAACAAACATTATTCCTATACAAAACAACGGTGCAGAAGCACTCTCACTGAATCACAAATGGGCCTCAAAGGTTACATTTTATAAATAAGACAGCATGCAGTGTGTTGCATTCACAACTTCAGGCCTGTCTTCCAAAATCTGCATATGGCTCTTCAATTCAGCCCAGGATGTTTTATTAAATGCTATATTATGATTTTCCCCATTCAGACTCCAACTAGGCTTCATGTTGAGGACATGGAAGGAAAACTTAATTATTGCTGCTTCAGTGCATCTAAATTTATTTCATTACCAAAATCAACAAAGTAGGGGCTAGATGCTGCGGCAGAAAGGCAGCTGGATGCAGAATGTAAACTGCTCCTTCCTCTACTCTTCCCCGGGCAGCCCCGCCCCGCAAAGTTCCATGGTTGGAAAGCATCCTAATGTGGGTTTTTTTGGGTGTTTTTTTTTTTTTTTTTAGCCAGGATGTACTAAAATTAGATAGGAACAAAGGACTGACATTTTCATACAGGAGGAGGGTGAGGAGAAAGCGTGCACTGGCAGCACCCACTCTCTTCCACATTTAGCTTCTCCCCCCCAGCTCCGTCCATCTCTGCCGGGCGGCAAGAAGGGCAGCGGCCGGCCCGGCGGAGAAGCTCCGAGAAAGCTAACCTGCTCGCCCCTAAGTACGTTCATGAAGAAGGAGAATACAGCTCACGGTGCCCTGATTCAACTGGAGTATTTTCACATTTCTCTCTAGGCTCCTCGTACAATGTCCGCGATATGCCGATCGCTGGGTCCCGGGTAAGTTTTCAGGTATCTGGGTGAACAGATGAGACACATCTGCTCTCCTCACAAAGCTCCCGGTCGCACGCGCAGTAAGCACCACTCACGAAAGTACTTATTTTCCGATGCGGTGATAACAATACATATTTTAATATATAAAAGAATTTATCCTTTCTTCCGAATGGGCCACTTAGAGGTGGGTTTTTTTTTATATCTTCCTCTAATAAACTGGGCAAGTAATTTGCAAATACTCTAAGGCACAATTGATCTCTTGGTCGTAAGTCTCGCTCACAATGGTATCAGCATGACAAAAGCACATTCTGCCAGCCTCCACATCCAGTTTTTTGAAGTCCTACTTCATAAAAGCAGGATATTGATACATTCATGTCTTGTGATTTATTCCTATCTTTTTAATTCGGTTTCCCTGGGCCTAAACTACAGGTCTACACAGTGACAGCCCAAAATTCAGTTCGAGAAGCCCTTTAATGATTAGTCTAAAGCACTGAGTTGTAAAGATTTTTAAAACTCAGTAAGTACCGACTCAAGCTCTCTTTTTCCCTGGTTACCGGAGCCCATCCTGCCATCTAAGCTGGAAACGAATGATCTTTCAACAACACGCCAGGGATTTCGCTAAGGTCATATTCAATCATTCATTAGGCTCCTTCCCCCTCGCTTTTCAGAGTTCTATTGTGGGGCTGGTTTTATTCAGCATTTATGTAGCCTGTGGGCTTGGGTGTTTGTCTGCTTAGTGTTGAGTTTCATTTCTATGCCCCTAACATAGGAATCCATCAATTGACCAAAGAATTTCAAACTATTCTTTTACTTTTCTAACAAATTGCATGGTGTGTATGGAGAATAAATTAGCATTAATTTTCTTCCATTAACTGTTAATAAAACATGCTCATGTGCTCCCCCTTCTTCTAAGGACATCTCTGTTTCCTGCCTAACAGAGAAATGACAAGGGTCTCCTAATTTTTTCCCAGTAAGTAATTGTCCTTCAACCTAGCATGCTTCTCTTCTCCCACAATCAAGCTCTAGGTCATGGGCAGCCTCTTTCCAGTGAAGTGTACTAGACAAGACTCCTTTCAGAGCCCATCAACACCGCGCGCGCGCGCGCGCGCGCGGGCGCGCACACACACACACACACACACACACAAATAGTTAAAGAGGTTTTACTGCTGTGGAACACAAGACACTTGGTCTCTTGCTTTCAAAGCAGAAAGCTGTCCCTGGAGCACGTACACTCTAGCCAAAAACCGGAACTCAAACCCAGGTCTCCCCACAGCAGAATTCCAGCCTGGAGAGAAACAGATTTTTCACATTTGTATATATTTCCAATATGGGCTACCAGACACGTACACATGTGCATAAATATAGAAAATAAAATGATTTAAGGAAACATAAAGTCTATTGACATAAGAAGGGATACTCTCTGTACATCAATTTAAGGAAAATTACTTCAAAGGCTATAGGCTAATATAGGTTTCTTAAAAATTAAGGTTTCTTTCTAGTATACTCCGGATGAATGTGAGTTAACATACACATATATGAGTATTATGTTACAATCTTATGGTATCACAGAAAATTAAAAATAAGAGTAGTGAACTGCACACGTGATTCATTGCAAAAACTAAAAGCTTTTGGAGTATGTTAGCCTCCCTTCCCCCCTCCCCAATAACAGAAAACTGCATGCACATCGCGGAGTGGGGGCGGGGGAAGGGAATCACTCAGGGACAGTCTGTACTTATTTTTAAATGGCTTCAGTCAAGCTGCCAAGAGTAGTGTCAGGTTTGATTCTCGTGCATAAATGCCAGTCCCGAAAAGCAACTATAACTTGCGCACCTGGCTTAAAACAAAATGTTCTGAAAACTTTCTATTTGGGAATTGGTGCAACCGGCCCATTCAGCCTCAAACCCCTTCCCGGGCCTGCGCGGCCGGCCCTGCCCCGCCTCCGCACAGAAGTGGCGGTGCCGGCCCTGCCCCGCCTCCGCACAGAAGGGGCGGTGCCGGCCCTGCCCCGCCTCCGCACAGAAGGGGCGGTGCCGGCCCTGCCCCGCCTCCGCACAGAAGGGGCGGTGCCGGCCCTGCAGCAATAACATCATAATGAGAAGCAACAATGGCTGCAGGCTCCAGAGAGAAACTTCGTTTGCATTTCAAACAAGTTTCCTCAAACTATGAGTGTCTGTTGATGAAATAAAATTACAATTCCAACTTCTCATCCAGAGAACCGAGCACTCACTACAAAACTTACTGCTCCCTTTTATAACCGCGGAATTTCTTCCGGGTGCCCACACGGTCACGTGACATAACAAAACTACGTGCAAGCTTCACATATTTACGACTGGTTTCAGTGATCCGGGGGCGTTTACTGGCCTGGTTTTTAACGTGTGGTATTACTTGAAAAACCTAATTTACTGTTAACATTCTGGTACCTTCCATTTGTTCTAATTGCAGTCTCTGACGGGCTGGCTTCCAGCACGATTAACTGATAAAGACCGATGACAACTCCTTCTCCTAACCTTAGCAACAGCTCCATGACCCCCCAAAACCCTTCATCTCTGCAAATGCAGCATACTGCCACCCCCCCCCCCCACTCCAAGCCGTCAGTGGATCAAACCCGATGTCTCGGTCTGGCGGCACAGAACGCCCAGTCTGGGAGAGCAGGGCTTTCGAAGAGCACACATCACCACCCCAAATCCTCAAACAGTACTTCCACTCTATCATCGCGTTTGACATCAAGAAATAGTAACATGAAAAAACAACAAAGCCCAAACCTCCTCGATAAATTATAAACTCTGTTTCTGTGGGTTAAGATCTCATGCCTAGTTTGTAAAATCAACACAATTTTTTTTACAAGATTAAGTCACAGATATTTTGAAGTAACTTCTCACTCTGTACATGCTAAAAACGAAAGCTTTTCAATTTTATTTGTGTTGAAAGCTTTGTAAACAGTCCTCCACTATCTTGTGAGAGGCAGGTAGTAATCGTAATGGCTGATTAATGTTGATCTAAATCAAAGCCCTCTCCCTCCCCACCCTGCCCCCACCCCACTCAGAGACAAAATAAAAAGAGAAAGGGTTGTAGTGCTAGACTTACTCATTACTGGTTTAACATTTGCCAAACAAACAAAAACCCACCAAACCCAAATAGCTGAAAATCATCAAAAACTTGTGTCACTTTAAAACTTGTACTGCAGCTCCAATATTAAAATATTAGCCAACATGACAAAAATGGCGTCATATATGAACATACCTTTTCAAAAAGGTTCGAGAAACTGTTTCTCTTGCTAATTGGCCCTAACTAGAACATCTTTGTCCCCTGTCCCTGGGTGATTATATACACATCTAGCTTGCACCCCCTTCCCAGAAGAATGGCACTACTCAGTTCCTGACTGGGCAAGGCTGTGAAGACAAAAGGGAGATGGGGGAAAGGAAGGAAGGACGGTGACGCACTAACTCCCAGGTCACAGACCAACACTGTCACTAGCAAGGGTGCAGAGCTCCTGAAGATTCCACTTAACTTCTCTGACAGCGTTTTCTCCAGACCAGCCCTGGGGCCCGCACTCAACTGTAAGTGCCTCTAAGGCAGAGACTTGGCAGCTGGGAGGCAGAAGGTGCGACGGGGACAGAATGGGTTTTAGTCAGACCCAAAGAATCCCGGCTCCACCCTGTACTCGTCCAGAAGATATTGGGACGATTCAATGATTTCAATGATAATGTACCTTAACACCTTGCTAGCAGATAACAGGATCTGATAGTTGCCTTTCCTACTGCCTGTTTTCCCCTCACACTGTGTTAAAAAAAAAAAAAAAAGGTAAAAAAAAAAAAAGCCCAGCAGCAGCAGCAACAAACAAGCTCAATAAATATTTCCTGATCAACTCACACACTGATCTGATTCTAACTGTGCACATGAAAACTCGGGGACTTTCTCGGGTATTAAGTATTTTTTTTAAATAACCACCATTCGACCCAAAACATTGTATTTATGATGTTTCACAGTCTAATAAAACACTAAGAAAGTTGGTGCTTATTATCCTGGCCCTGGAGTAGTTCCATCAAATCTTAAGAAGCAGGTCTATTCGATTCAACTTTTACCAAGGCACAAAGACCAAGAATACATGCTTTCTGGAAATTCATTTACTGCTTTAAAGTTTTAAACTGTTCAGCAGGTACAGAAAACGTTTTAATCAAAGAGAAAAATATTCACATATCAAATACAAAACAAACTCGAGCCGACTCTCGGTCGGGCTCTAAAACACACCCACTCCCACGCTCGCGTCCTCACCGGCCCGTCCTGGCCGCTGCGCACGTGCATCCTGTGTACTTACTAAGCGCGCGTTTGCACGTGCATTTTCGGCGTCAGGCTCACTGCGCCGCGGAGCTTCCTGGCGAAGCTCACGGAGTTTGTCCAGCGAGAAGTCTCACGTTCTTTGGAACACCAAAGCTGTTACACTGTTTCCAGATCTGCCTCCAAAGCTGAACGTGGGTGTTGGCAGCTCTTCAAAAAGTTCAAATCCTGTCAGACAAGATTAAAATATTTTTAATAGGGGCTGAATCCCACAGTTACGGGAAATTTGTATTAACGACGTACTTGCCAACCTTTTATAAAACTATGACTCCAGACTCCCAAGTCGTGACGGAATCTCACTTGGTAACTTTTCAGTTCCACTGGGTACACACCCACTCGCACTTTAAATTGAACAAGTTAACAGAAAGACCAAAATCACACTGCGGAAAAGAGGGTTTCCATCCTCCCTCCCACTTCCGGTTCCTTCCCCCGCTTCCGGTCCCTCCCCCACTTCCGGTCTCTTCCCTCTCAAACTCCGCATCTCGGTTGGCCTGCTGCAGCACCGGCAGAGAACAGCCTCCGCGCGCTCAGGTGACAGCAGGTGTCTGGGGACCGTTCGGAGCGCTTTCTCCGTGGTAACCCCATCCACATGGCACACATAAAAGCACTTGAGCCAGAAAGGTCAAACAAGGTGGAAGTGAAACGGAATTGGGAGAAGATTAAAAGGTTCCGGAGATGGATGGTGGTGATGCTAACGTACCTAATGTCACAGAACCATACACTTTAAGAGGGTTAAATGGTAAATCTTACCTCATATACATTTTACCACAACAAAAAAGGAGTTTGGAACCAAAGATCAAGATCCAAACTGAACTAATTAAGGATCTGGGAAGAAAAGGAAGTAGGAATTTCCAAAGCAGCACAGTGGTTTTTAAGGTAACATGGATTCCAAAGTCCTGGATTCAAGTTCCAGCTCAATCACTTACGAGGTGAAAGGCTACCAGGATCCTCCCTTTCTACCCAAGGAGGTGACACATACCGGTGTCCATACCTACCACACAGTGATTTTGTAAAGATCAAAATAAGATAACATGGCATTTTCCCGAACTACAAAATAAATGGAAATTTAACATTCTGGGGTGCCTGGGGGGCTCAGTCGATTAAGCCTCCAACTTTGACTCAGGTCATGACCTCATGGTTCCTGGGTTCAAGCCCCACGTCAGGCTCTGTGCTGACAGCTTAGAGCCTGAAGCCTACTTCAGATTCTGTGTCTCCCTCTCTCTCTCTGTCCCTCCCCTGCTCATGCGCTGACACTTTCTCTCTCACTGTCTCTCAAAAATAAACCTTTTTTAAAAAATGGAAATTTAACATTTTAATACTTTGGTTTTAAAAACCAAGACAAACAAGCCCAAGAAGTTAACCATGGTTTTCCTTCTGTGATGGGACTATTAGTGTGGAGGGTAGATTATTTTTTTCCCCGGGGGGGGGGGGGGGGGAGTCTGCATTTTCTAAGTTTCCATGCTTTGAGCTTCAGCTGAAATAACTCTGATACACAGAAAAAATATAAAAGGATGTATAGTATTGTATCAACTGGTCTTTCACACTTGGTTTCACTGTGCACTCTCACTCATATTCTTTTTTTTGTTTTTGTTTTTTTGTTTTTTTTTTTACTTCTTTATATATATTTTTTTTAATGTTTTATTTATTTTTGAGACAGAGCATGAGAGGCAGGGGCAGAGAGAGAGGGAGATACAGAATCGGAAAGAGGCTCCAGGCTCTGAACTGTCGGCACAGAGCCTGATGCAGGGCTCAAACCCAGGAACGTGAGATCATGACCTGGGCCGAAGTCGGAGGCTTAACCAACTGAGCCACCCAGGCACCCCTCTAACTCATATTCTTAATGAAACTGCACCAAATTTTAACAAATGACCATATATTAAAATGTTCATTAAAACTGATTATAAGAAAACTTTTCCAAAGAAGGATACGCATCCAAACGGAGCCACTGCGGTGGATATACAGGGACAAAGCCTATCTGTTTTCTAAAATTCTACACATGCTTAAAATACTTCATAATAAGAATGTGGAGAAAATGGAGAGGTCTGTGTGAATTTTCCAGGACTAATCTTTTAACTCCTTGAACTAACCATACAGAATTTAAGTTATCATATTTTAATAGATACTGCACCAAAAAATTTTAAGTGGTTGTATTCCAGTGATAGATAACAAATGCTTTTAGTTTTCTTGTTGTTGTAGGTTTTTTGGTTTTTTTTTGTTCTTTTTTTTTTTATTTAGGAGAGAGAACACACATGAGTGCACATGAGAGGGGGAGGGAGGCAAAAGGAAAGAAAGAAAATCTTAAGCAGGCTTCACGCTCAGTGTGGAGCCCAATGCAGGGCTCGCTCCCATGACCCTAGGATCATGATCTGAGCCAAATTCAAGAGTCAGAAGCTCAACCACCTTAGCTAACCAGACACCCCACTTTTAGTTATTTTAATCTGCATGCTCTGTGTTGAGGTTACTGACATTTATCCATCTTTTTCATAACAAACTTGGATTACTTTTGTAGTAAAATAGGTTTTCAGAATTGTTTTTAATTCAGTAGCTTTAAGAAAGTCCAGTGTCTGGAGTGCCTGGGTCGCTTAGTCAATTAAGCATCCAACTTCGGCTCAGGTCTTGATCTCACGGTTCATGGGTTCGAGCCCCGTATCTGGCTCTGTGCTGACAGCTCAGAGCCTGGACCCTGCTTTGATTCAGTGTCTCTTTCTCTCTGCTCCTCCCTGTTCATGCTCTGTCTCTGTCTCTCTCTCTCTACTGAATAAACATTAAAATAAAAAAAGAAAAGAAAAGAAAGTCTAGTTCCTTGGGCATCAAATTAGAATATCCAGTATCTGGCAAATGACTCGGGTAATCCTCACCAAAACAAATGACAACATAAAATGTTTATAGAGCGAGAGCTATAAAGGAAAAATAGGAGATTTATTTCAACAGTTTTATGTTTCAAATAAGGAAAGAAGCAAAAGGTCTTAAGAGAGCGGAGAAGCAAGCTTCATTCTCGGCAAACCGGACGCCAGGAGCCACCCTTAAGAGGCCACTGACAAGAGGCTCAGCAGAGATCCACGTCTTCTGTGAGTGCTCGGACTCCAGAGCCAAACACCGTATTCTCAGAGACAAACGCCTAAAGAAACGTCGTCAAACGTACACATTTAACATGCCATGCCGTGCCATCTTGCTGCCTTCAATTCTGTATTAAGCTCTAAAACTGAACCAAACACTAAGGAGTTCTCAGACCCACACATGATCTTAAGGACTCTCTACCAGGCTCCAGCCTGTCCCTCATCATCAGAAACAGACAAACACGTTGTTGTCCGGTGGTCCCTGGGGTAGGAGAGAACACCTGTATTTAAGAATCGGGAGAGGGGCACCTACGTGGCTCAGTCAGTTGGGCGTCTGACTTCGGCTCAGGTCATGATCTCGCGGTTTGTGGGTTCGAGCCCCGCATCAGGCTCTGTGCTGACAGCTCAGAGCCCGACGCGGGGCTCGAACCCACGAACCGTGAGATCATGACCTGAGCCGAAGCTGGAAACCTAACCAACTGAGCCACCCACGCACCCCCCCCAAAAAAAATTTTTTTTAATTAAAAAAAAAAAAAAAGAACCGGGAGACCCTCGCCCTACACAGTGCTAACTTCAAGCATTTACTCAAACTGTCAAAGCCTCAGGAACAGGGAAAGACCATGGATCTGGGGCGTCAACAGTTCTAAAGGCAACACATTTAACATGGAAGATAGTAGAATTAATGGCACGAAAGACAAGACAATAAATCACACAGAACGCTTGTTTTCCAGAGGCAGTAGTAACGAAACCACAAGCTCACATTTCAAGCCTCAAATACTTGAGGGCTTCCCATCTGTAATGTGCCCAAGTCACCGAACACACACAGAGATGCGTGTTAACTGTCCTTCCTCCCACCCCCCCGTTCCCTCATTACCAGAAAGAAAACAAACTCTAAGACAAAGTGCATGCAAAACAGTTTTAAGTTCGTTTCCCATTAGCTGGGGACAACGGAGGTTCAAAAAACAGAAATTTGGTGCCATATCATTTATGAATATTCCATCCTAAAGACTCCTCCCACTTCGTTGAAAAACTTCATACTAATCTGTAAAAAAAAAAAAAAAGGGCTATGAAATAAAAACAAGCAAATACTAGTTCTGGATTCTCAAGGTACTTTCCCAGAAATGCCGGTGCGCTGCATGAATAAACTGGCAGGTAATATATTCCTTAAGATATGCAAGGAACAGTCTGCCAAAGACCTCAAAATATTTGTGTATAGATTATAGATTCTCGATTCTCACAAGGTCCCCACTTACTAGACACAGGACTAATTATACTTTCCTAATGGGGCGAAAAAGGTTCCTGTCTTGGAACCAAAACCATGAAAAAGGTAGAGATTGCCCCAAGAATTAACAGGCTGTATTTCTAGTACAAAGTCCCTACCTTCTGTTTCTATGCAACGTTAAAAATAATTGTTTTGTGTACACTAAAAATAAGGCAAAGCCTAAGTACCTAAATGACCTTTAGCAAGACAAAGAAAGTTAACTACAGAGTGAAAACTCTCACCATGTCAGATTTTTAAAAATACTACTTCCACTTGCAGGTTACTGATTACCCACCCGTATGTATCAGCACGCTAAAGTCAAACACAAAATACGTGCTTTCTGTCTGACTCTCTAAGTAAGAGAGTATATAGCTTAAACGAAGAACTGAAGTTTTATAGGCTCACTGTTAGTACCTAACTGCCAGGATTTCTTAGGAAATTTTAGAGAGGGCTCTGGATCTCTGGATATTATTTCTGTCCTTTGCATATACGATTAGAAGAGAAGAAAAGCAGGCGATTCCCACAAACGGAAAAGTAAAACGCTAGAACACCGAGAAAAAGAAAACCTTTTTAGTACATTAAACCTGAGGTGAGCACGCATTTAAGCAACAGAAAGCCATTTACCTTCACTGAATTCCCGCAGCAACTCTTCCTTGGTCCAGTTACACGAGGTTATTAGAAAAAAGCCGTTGACGTCCAACACCCCGGAGAGGGATTTCACGTACTGCTTCCTCTTCTCAACGGCACTGTCAGGGTTAAGGCTGATGGCATCAAAAGTCCCCTTGTCAACGCAAATATGAAATCCAGACAGCTCTGTGGAAAGATTCAAAAAGTCTTCTACCTATATTAAAAATCAATGTCTTTGTGAGAACAGTTAAGTGTACTCTTTACTGAATTTAAGTGACAATATGTAAAAGGTTACAGCTAAAAGGATCAATTAATTAGGATGGCATTTTACATACAATAAACATATTTTCAACTTTATAGCTACTTTTATGTGCTTCATTCCAAGATCATTAAAGCTAAGACCGGTGAGAGAGACTGACAGTGTTTCCTGGACATTCCAAATCTCTACAAATTTGGAGGCAAATCAAAGCCAGGTGTACGGCCTCACAACACCAGTGCATAACGAAGCTCGCAAGCCTGGTTGATGAAGAAGTTATTTCTGTCAAAAAGTAGCCTATTTGGGGGCGCCTGGGTGGCTCAGCTGGTGAAGCATCCGACTCTTGATTTCGGCTCAGATCACGATCTCACAGTTTGTGGGATCGAGCCCCGCATCAGACTCCGCGCTGACAGCTCAGAGCCTGCTCGGGGTTTTCTCTCTGCCCCTCTCTCTCTGCCCCTCCCCCACTCCCCCGCTGTGCACACACATGCGCACGTGCGCTCGCGCTCTCCCCCTCTCTCTTGAAATAAACTTAAAAAAAAAACAGAATATTTGACACATTCCTAAAGATGACCAAAAGTATGTGGAGCTCAAACAGGTCATCAGAAAGGAGATGCTTTCTGGCCGAAAGGACCAGTCGTGTGATGTGAAGTAATGTGGGAAATCAGAAGCTCCTTGGCCCTGACTCGGCAGCTCACGAAGAAGCTAATGCACGTGAGGAATGGCACGAAGCTTAAGGAATAAAGGGACTCCTGAAACCGCAGTGACTTCACTTGGTAAACATGCGCTTCGGGTGGTGAAAGTCCTACGCGAACACGGCGCCCGTTCGCAATGATGTCTGAACACATCAGGAGTGTCGGACGTGGACGGACACCTGCCCCGGCTGCGTGTAACGTCCACAAGAACCGGCCGGTGAACCTAACTCTGAAAAGCTACTTTGAAAAAGTAACCACCTCATGATTAGTCACACAAACTTAATACAGGAACCACAAACAATATTACCGAAAACACTGATTTTAAAATGTGGATTTTGTGTATTTGCATTTGAACGTGGGTTTCTTCCCTCCTCCCTCACACCAAAGTATTCAGTATCCCTGAAGCAAAAACTGACTACCATTCCTAAGAGCTAAGTTTAGAGAAGTTCCTATCCGAAACATCTGTATAAAAGGACTCATTTATTCAATAAGTATTTTGTGAACACCTGCTCTACGCAGGGACTTTTCGGTCACTGGGAACATAATAGCAAACAGAAAAGCAAGGTTCTCTGTATGAGAACACCTCTTGCTCTCCACACTTGATCTTAGCCAAAACGCCGAGAAGAGATATCTTATGTTCTCCAAAGGAAAAGACAACAAATAAATGAACTAAACAAATCATTTTAGATAAAGTGATACGAAGACAATATAACCCAGAACAATGAAGACAGTGAGTGGCTAGGAAGAGAAATGTTTTGGATAAGGTAGTACAGAAAGACCAGGAAGGTGATACTGGAGCACAGATCTGACGGATGAGAATGAGCCACACAAGCTGAGATCTAGGACAAGAATATTCTAGGCAGAGAGCAGAAGGCATAAAGGCTGGAAAAGAACAGGCTAGACATGTTTCAGGAGCAGAAAGCAAGCCAGGGTGACTGGAATACAGGGGATAAAAAGGAAAAGGGGTAAGAAACCAGGGGCTTTGTAAGGCGGGGCGGGGATTCAGATTCCGCCCTCAACGCAACGGGGAAGCCCTTGGAGACACGTGAGTATGGCAGTGACACAAGCTGTCTGGTATTTTAAAAGATCACTCCGCTTGGCCTGTGCTCGTGGACAGTGGGGTGGCAAGAGCAGAAATGGAAAGGCCAAGCCAGAGGCCACTATAGCCACACAGGCAAGAAACGATGGCAGCCTGGATTTAGGAGGAAACAGCAGAGATAGCAAGGAATGGTCACATGCCTGACAGACTGAAGATAAAACCACCAGAATTAGAAACCAGACTTAAAGGAAAGAGAAGAATCAAGGATGACTCCCTGGGTTTAGGGTTAGCACAAGAGGTGGATGGTGGTACTCGTAACAGAAATGGGAAAGATTGGATAAAGCAGGTTTATTCTTTTTAATGTTTTATTTATTTTTGAGAGAGAGACAGTGTGAGCAGGGGAGGGGCAGAGAGAGGGGGACACACAGACTCCAAAGCAGCCTCCAGGCTCTGAGCTGTCAGCACGAAGCCCGACGCGAGGCTCAAACCCACAAACCGAGATCATGACCTGAGCCAAAGCCAGACGCTTAATCGACTAAGCCACCCAGGCGCCCCTGGGATAAAGCAGGTTTAAAGAGAAACTTAAGAGTTTCATTTCAGACTAAATGAAATACTATTAACTATCTAGGCAAAAGCATAAACTATGCAGTTTTTACATAAGTCTAGAGCTCAGAGAAGCCTGGGCGAGGTATATAAATCCAAGAGTCATCGTCTCACAGATCACAGGACACAAAAATAAACTAAATAATCTTTGGTGGCATCACACCACTTTACGAACTCAAAATCTTGTGATCCATTTAATCCAAAGCATGCTGTCATTTGTCTTTGCAAACACAAGAGGATGAGCACACTTGCACACGAGGAGGGAAAGTAACTTCCCCAAGCTGACGAGACTGAACATTTACTAGTTACTTAACATGTTTCAATTTGGATTATTTATAATGAATCCTCAATTTATGAGTTCGCGAGATACTGTCAACAAATACACTTTAGAAATGTTTAAACTTTATAACTTTTATTACAAATAAATTACAGTAATATAATAATTACCTTCAACTTAATGTTAGATAAACCTTCTTTCTCTATAATGCTTCCAGAAAGCTGTATTGCAGAAGGAGAGTAATCAATTCCAGTAATATTAGAAAATCCAAATTTTGCCTAGAGACAGAGAAACAATTTTATACTTTAGTTTTAATAAAGTGTTAACATAATGCTTTGCTTATCAATTAAAATATGCCTGTAGGACTGGGTCTGTTTCATTTAACAGATCAAGTGACATACCCTATCCAACCATCTACACTGTTTACACTTTATTGTAGATCTAAATAGAAACTCGGAGTTTAAATGTATATCAAGTGACAATTCATTTGTTTTTATAGTATTTGATTTCTATTTCAAAAGACAATTCATCCTCTCAAAGATCATGAGAACATACGTATAATATTTTTACCCTCACGCAGAAAAATGTAGTATTTTCTGATGTTGATATGTTCTAATTCACACATAAATCTGTCATAAATTTTACTTAACACAATTAAGTTATACGAATAAATAAAATGCATACATAGCAGGTTCTTGAAAATGTTTCCTTCAGTGTGATTATAAATTATGCAATTCCACATCCAGCCATGTGATTACTCACTACCTCATACTTGTACTTTTTTGTTTTTGAAATGTTTACAAAACACACGTGAGAGCAGGTATTACTATCTCCCAATATCCAGGTCGCGGGCCTGAGAGTTTTGAGCCTAAAGCTACAGTCCCCATGGCCGACTAGCCATGTGACCCCACCTAAGGGTGCGCCTGTGGGAGAAGTCTGAGGCCCCCACCCAACACTACGCTGAACACTTTTGGAACAATCAGACTACAGGCCATTTCAAAGGAAATTTGAAGAAAAGCAGCTGAAAAGTGCAGTGTAGTCTAAGATTCTCTTCCTGCTCTTCAATATTTACACAATTTCTTTCCTTCAAAACTTAACATTTGCCAACGCCATCCGTTAAGACTCCCTCCACTTTTCAACGCTAAGTGACTGACTCTTAATCTAAGCCCTAGTAACATGCTGGTGGTTTTCCACAGAATGCTGCGACGTTTGACTACTTTTATTTTTAATCTAAAGGTCTACTATCCCCTCCTTGATGCCAACCTCCGACTCTTAAGGCCGTCTCACCCCTGGCTCTTCGAGATCTTCATTGTCTCCCCGTCTCCCTCAATTCCTTCTCCATCAGGAACCCAGGATGATTCTATTAATTGACTCTTACCAGTTCCCTCTTCTCCCATGCCTGTTTGTTCTTACAGCGGAACTTACGAAAATATCATATACAGATGTTTTGTTTTTCTAGAACAATCATCCAAAACCTCAAACTATCTCCAACATTTTTCACATTTGGTTTCTGGCACTCAGGAGAAAATAAGCAGACGTTCAAGGAAACAACAAATGACCAGAAGCCGGCGGGGGCGGGGGGCAAACTGACATTAGAAAAAGACCCACAGGAGGGGCGCCTGGGCGGCTTCAGTCGGTTAAGTGTCCGACTTCAGCTCAGGTTTGTGGTTTGTGAGTTCCAGCCCCACGTGGGGCTCTGTGCTGACAGCTCAGAGCCTGGAGCCTGCTTTGGATTCTGTGTCTCCCTCTCTCTCTGCCCCTCCCTGCTCATGCTCTGTCTCTCTCAAAAATAAACAAACATTTAAAAAAATACTAGGAATATAAAGCAACACCCTCAATCTGATACAGGCCATCGACATCATATTTAATGGTGAAAAACAGCAGCTTTCCTCTCACACCAGGCAGTGGTAACAAGGCTACCTGCCTTCATGGTTTCTATTCAACAGCGTACGCAAGAGTACACAGCACTTCCGGGCGCCTGGGAGGCTAAGGGCCTGCCTCTTGGTTTCGGCTCAAGTCACGATGTCACGGTTCCTGTGATGCGGCCCCCACATCAGGCTCTCCGCTGGCAGGTGCAGAGCCTGCTTGTAACTCCCTCTCCCTCTCTCTGCTCCTCCCCCACTGGCACGAGCTAATACATAAATAAACAAACTAACTACACAGCATTTCCATAAACAAGACATCAAGGTTGGAACTGAAGAAATAAAAACTACGTTATATTACTATATATGAGAAAATCAAAAAGAATCTATAAATAAACTATTAGAATTAATGTCTGAATTGCTGGATACAAGCTTCATAGAAAAACCTGTTGTACTTCTATTTACTAGTAACGAACTATTAGAAAATAAAATTTTACAACCATAACAATAACAATTGCAACAACAAACGTCTAGGGACCAATCCAAGAAAAGAAATGGACAATCTCTACAGAGAAGACTACAAAATATTCGCGGTAGAATATAAAGAGTTAAAGTAATGGAGGAACATGACATGCTTGTGGGTTCAGAGACTCAATACTGTTAAGACCTAAATCCTCCCTAAATTCAGTGCAATCCTAATCAAAATCCTAGGATTTTTTTTCCTGAAAAGTGAGGAGTTTAAAATTTAAATAAATATGCATCCTCCCTGAATTAATCTGTAGATTCAGTGCCACCCTAATCAAAATGTCAGGTGTTCTTTTTTTTTTTCCTGATTAGTGGTAAGATTATTCTAAGATTTAAATAAATAGGGGAAAAGCTAACCAACAACAGCCAAGACAACAATGGAAAAGAGATCAGTGTTGGAGAATTTACATCAACCAAACATGAAAACACAGAGCTGCAGAAATCAGGACAGCGAGGCGCTGGCCTAAGAAGAAGCAAACAGCCCCCAAAGGAAGAGAACAGAGGATCCAGAAACAGACCCAAGCACACAGCACTATGTGCTTGTCACAGAAGTGAAGGGGGAAAGGACAGCCATTTCAGTAAATGGCGCTGGGTTACCTGAATAATCGTGAGGACAAAAATAAACCTCACACTTTACCTCATAACATGCACAACAATTCATGAGAACCTAAACATGAAGAAACATTAAAGCTTGTAGAAGAAAACACAGGAAAATGTCTTTGTAACTGAGTAGGCAAGGCTTAATCTACAGTATTCAAAGGTGCTAATAACTTTTAAATGATATATTAAACTGATGAAGATAAGGACAATACAAAGGTCACATATCCAAAATAGATAAAGAACTCCCACAAATCAATAAGAAAAACACAGGCACCTCAATTTTAACTTAAGCAAAAAACTTAAACAGGCATCTCACCAAAAAGAATAGCCGCATCACCAAAATGCATATGAAACGATGTTCAACATCTTTAGTCATCAGGAAATAATACCATGAGACACCACTACACGCCCCTGAGAATCCCTGAAATTCTATAAGCTGACAAGACCAGGTGGTGGCAAGAACGGACTTCCCACACACTCAAGTAGGAGTGTAAACCAGTACAAGCATTTTGGAAAATGGTTTGGCAGTGTTGGTAACAATCGCCCAAATGTCCATCAACTAAATTAAATTGTGGTATTTTCATAGAGTACAATAATTACAATGAAATGACGCAACTTAGCGCTTCATCTAACAGTGAAGTATTGAAAGCCACGTCTGAAAAGAGGAACCTCACAACTCCATGTTCAACAGAAGCCAGATCAAAAAAGAAATAAAGTGCATAACCACATTACCATTTCAATCATGCCAACAACAGGTAAAACTCAATGTTTTTTTCAAAATATGATGGGTAAAACCATATTCATACGCCAGAAAAAAAAGAACCTCAACCAGTATCTCAAACCTTACAGAAAAATTAACTCCAAAAGAATCACAGGTCTAAATATAAAAGGTAAAACTTTAAGAGGTAAACTTTCAGAAGATAACAGGAAAACATCTGTGTGACCCTGGGTTAGGCAAAGAGTTCTTTATTATGACAACAAAAGCAATCCATATGAGAAAAAAGTTAATGAACTTTTTTTTAAGCTTCATCAACATCAAGAACTTCTACCCTTCAGAAGATACTATTAACAGAATTTTAAAAAGGGGCACCTGGGTGGCTCAGTCGGTTGCGCGTCCGACTTCCTCAGATCATGATCTCACATTCATGGGTTCAAGTCCTGTATCAGCTCTGAGCCTGCTTCAGATTTTGTGTGTGTGTGTGTGTGTGTGTGTGTGTGTGTGTGTGTGTCTCTCTGCTTCTCCGTTATTTACAATCTCTCTCTCTCAAAAAAAAATTTTTCTTAATGCTAAAAAAAGAGAGAGAATAAAAAATAAGAAGCCAAAGAATGGGAGAAAACACTTAGAAATCACAAAGAACTTATATCCAGACTACATAAAGAATCCTCAAATCTTAACAGTAAGTAAAGAAGCAACCCAATTTAAAAACAGGCCAAAAAAATGTGGACACCCATTTTACCAAAGAAGATACGCAAATGGCAATTAAGTATGTGGAAAGGTCCTCATTATCCTCAGTTATTAGGGAAATGCTCATTCAAACCACAATGAGAAACCAGTACACCTAATCTCAAAAGTAGCCTAACATATGATAGACATCAAAATAGTGGATAACTTCAGAAGGGAACAGGGCTGAGGGGGGCGTGCAAAGGGGCTACTCCTACGGTGGTAACAATGTTTTATTTCTTGATCAGGTTGGTGAGTTACACAAAGGGTTCATCTTATAAAAGCTATATATTTAATGACCACTTTTCTACATAAATACATTTAATAAGTTCACATTAAAAAAGAAAGTCAATTCCCTTAAAACACAACGTATTTAGGTGGCTTCACCAGTGAATTCTACCAAACAGCTTTTTTAATTCTTTCTTTAAAGTTTTAACTTATTTATCTTGAGAGAGAAAGAGAAAGCACGCGTTGGCGAGGGACAGAGAGAAAAGGTAAGAGAGAGAATCCCAAGCAGGCTCTGCACTGTCATCGCAGAGCATGACACGGGGCTCGAACCCATGAACCGTGAGATCATGACCCGAGTCAAAGTCCCGACGCTTAACCAACTGAGCCACCCAGACACCCCTCTACCAAACATTGAAGGAAAAACAAAAAAAAACACTAACCATTAATATAGCCTTTCAATAAATACAGTCTTATTCAATGATGCTGGCATAACCTGATCCTAAAACTTGAGAAGAACACTTCAAAAAGGAAAATCACCCAATCTTTCTCATGGACAGAGTTGCAAAAATCCTAAACAAACTATTAACAAACTGAATTCAAAATTTTTTATATAAGTTGGGTTTCTTCCAGAGAGGCACTTAAGATTTGAAAATGATCAGTGTAATTCACCAACACGAACAGCCTAAAGAAGAAAATTCATATGATTATCTCAGAGAAAGGAAAAACATTTGACAAATAAAAAGATTCGTGAGAAACACACACACACACACACACACACACAGAGTCACTCACTTTTAGCAAAAGAGGAATAGGAGGAAACTTCTTTAATCTGGTACTAAGTGATCTATAAAAACAAACAATAAATTTACAAGCTAACATCATACCTAACAGTAAAATATTCAAAGTAATCTCTGAAAAGGAGAAAAAAGACAAGGATGTCTTCTATTATCACTTCTTTTCAACATTCTATTAGAGGTCATAGACAGCGTAATAAGAGAAGCAAAGTTAGAAAGGATTGGAAAGGAAGAAATAAAACTGCCATTACTCACAGTCTGCATAATTATACAGTTAACCACTGAACAACATAGGAGTTATGAGTGTGGACACCCCTCACAGTCAAAAAATCTGCATTTAACTTTTGACTCCCCCAAAACTTTACTCATAGCCTACTGTTGACTGGAAACCTTAAGGATAACGTAACAGTCAACACATACTTTGTATACATATCATACATGTATTCTTACAATAAAGTAAGCTACAGGAAAGAAAATATTAAGAAAATCATAAGGAGAGGCATCTGGCCCTTGATTTCAACTCAGGTCAAGATCTTGTGGTTCATAAGTTCAAGCCCTTCACCAGGTTCCACGATGACAGCACGGAGCCCGCTCTCTCTCCCTCTCTCTCTGCCCCTCTCATATTTCCACTCCCTCTAAGTAAATAAATAAACTTTAAAAAAATAAGGAAAATCCATTTATAGTACTGTATATATTTATTTTGAAAAAAACACAAATAAGTGGGCCTACGTAGTTCAGACCCATGTTGTTCAAGAGTCAACTGTGTATGTAAGAAAACCTAAAAGAATCTACTTAAACGACTAGTATCGAAGCATAAGTCATTAGCCTTTACAAATAAACTATTAAAATCCAAAAGAATCTACAGGTAAACAAGAGAATGAATAAATAAAACTGCAATACAATGAAATCTGACTGGGCCCTTTCTCTTTCCGCCACCTTGGAGCCTGTGGAAGCCTGCTGGGAACAGGGCTCCTGAAATGACAAATATGTCTGCAAGGCTGTGGTTGTGCAAGGCCATTCTTGCTGGCTATGAGTGTGGTGTCCACAACCACAGGGAGAACACCGCTCTTCTTAAAATTGAAGGTGTTTATGTTCGAAACGAAACTCCAATTCCATCTAGGCAAGAGATGTGCTCACGTGTACAAAGCCAAGAACAACCCAGTGACTCCTGGTGCAAACCAAAAAGCAGAGCAAGCTGCAGAAAAGCCGCTCGTGTGCATGGAAAGAGCAGCATGATTTATGCCACAGTCCGAAGCCACCTTCCTGCTGAAGCCACTGGCCACAGACTCCGTGCGTGCTGCACCCGAGGATTTAGACTAACTAAAAAGTAAATAAAGGTGTAGCTTCCTAAAATCTCGTAGAAACAAACAAAACACCTTAAACAGCAGTGAAATGAACGTGCTACTCCTACACACAACTTGAGCCTCACAGAACGTGGGAAGGCACTAGAGAGAGTACATACTGGAGTCTTCCATTTATACACTCAAAAACTGGCAAATTATCTATGTTAAAACTCCTGTGATGGACGGTTACTTTTAGAGGGTAACGAGGGAGTGACTCAGAAAGGGCTGCTGGGGAGCTCGGGGAGTTTCCAGAGTCCAGACTATGTCCGCTCTTGACCAGGGTGAGAGCCCGCAGGTGCCTATGGGTGTGCTCACTTTGTGGTGATTCACTGAGCCACACACGTTACATCTGTGCACTTCAACCTATATGTGCTACACCTTGATGCTCCAAAAATATTTACTATGAATTTTTCTAATCCTGGTCCACTGCTTACAACATGTTAATGGTGGGGTCGCGGGGCGGGGGGGATAACATTTTAATGGCGGGGCGCCTGTCAGTTAAGCGTCCAACTCCTGATTTCGGCTCAGGTCATTACTGCACGGTTTGTGGGATCCAGCCGCACGTCACACTCTGCACTGACAAGGTAAAGCCTACTGGGGGCTCTCTCTCCCGCTCTTTCTGCCCCTTCCCCACTAGTGCTCTTTCTCTCAAGGTAAATATTTAAAAAATAAAATGTTAATTGCTCCCCACAGCCTAATAGTAAACTCTAACCTGTGAGGCATGACGTATCTGGCCCCTGCCTTTAATTTATTCCTCACCTCCGTCCATCTCAAACACACGCTTTATATCCTAATTCGCCAAATTATTTTTTTAATTTTTTTATGTTTTTCATTTATTTTTGAGAGACAGAGAGAGACAGTACGAGCAAGGGAGGGTCAGAGAGAGAGGGAAATACAGAATGTGAAGCAGGCTCCTGGCTCTGGGCTGTCAGCTCAGCACAGAGCCCGACACGGGGCTCAAACCCACGAACTGTGACATCACGACCTGAGCCGAAGTCAGACGCTGAACCGACTGAGCCACCCAGGTGCCCCTAATTCACCAAATTACTTACAGGCCAATACATACTATGCTGCTTCAAACCTTCATGTCTTCCTTTTTTGAGTTTTTAATTTTTTTTTTAAGCAATCTCCATACCCAACATGGGGCTCAAACTCACATCCCCAATATCAAGAGTTCTCACGCTCCATCAACGGAGCCAGCCAAGCACCCTCAAACCTTCATGCCTTTAAACACTGGTTCCATTGCTTGAAATTCTCTCCTTCTTTACACCCCACCCACTCTCACTGCACCCTGCCCGTGCAATTTCCACCCAGCTTGAATATTAGCTCCTCCAAGACCCTTCCTATCCCTCTTCCCCAAAGCTAATCACTCTCTTTTCTACACACAGTTATCTAATACTGTCGCACACATCAAGCTACAGTGTTAAGTGTTTCTGCGTCCACCCATCCTCTACTAAGCTAGAAACACTCAAGCACAAGGTCTAGATTTTCAGGCTGCCAGTGCCAAGCACCAGCCTTGGCCCATGGAAGTCATTCAACAGATTGCACCATTCTGTGTATATCCGTATGAATTAAGACAGTAGAGCCGTCTGGGAGGGAGCATGTTAGCATTTCCTCCATAGTACACGCTACAGCAATGAGCACACTACACACACAACGATGACGGTCTAGTTAGTGGTAGAACCTGTGCCAAAACTCAGTTCCATGGACAGAATACACTTTTCAAACCACATTTCACCTAAAGTGTTTCTGTCCTACTAGAAATGTAAAAAGTCTTTTTTCTTTCATACACAGATTTCCATAGTTTTGAGCTAGTAAAACCAATTCAGATCACTTAGTCAAAAGTTTTAGAAAAGAACCTAGACCCGGAGAAATTAAGTGGCTTGCTCAAGCTCAAGGTCAGGGCCAGAAGGGCCGAGACTAGGGCGCAGACGCCCTGCTTTCTCACAAGCCACGCAGCCTCCCTGTACCGCGGGGCTTCTCAAAGCAGGTGGTGCAACTGCTTCACTACTTCAGATTCACAAGCTTAGAATCCTCATTTTCAAGATTTTTTTTTTAATTTCACGTTAAAATTTGGCTTTAACACATGAATACTAAAAGTACCAACAAGTTCAACCAAGAAAACACCATTTCCAGTTCCAATATCAAGCACTGAGGCGTCCAAAGGAATCTCGCGTTTTTGCATCCACCTTATTAGCCGATTCATACTCTCTTCTCCAAACCTATTAGAAACAGAGAATCCGTTACTCAAATACCAGAGGAATATAGAGCAAAGATTACAACTAGATTCCATTTAAGAAGCTTATGCCATTTGCTCAAGTAAGTCTTTTTTGAAAGTAAGAAGTAGCATCTGTGACTATTTAAGCTTCACCTCTATTAGTACTTAGGAGAAAACACCCCCAAGAATAGGAGAGAACAGAATAAAATAGATAAAGTCAATATACTATTTATTAATGTTTCTCTACATCAGCACTAACACTCGTGTACAGCTCAAAATTTTACTGCTTATTGAATAAAGACAATCACAGGATGACAGTAATTTCCTAATACAGGTTTCCCCCCTGCTAACCACAAGTAGAACATTGCTATGAAATCTTTCCGATGGCAAAATGGCACAGAGCAAAGAAGCAATTACCAGTAATGTACGTGGTAAACTTTTGTGAGCATGCCCAGACCCCAAAAATAACCTCTCTTAGGCCTAATACCTTAAGACACATCTTGCTAACAGACGCACAAAATAAATCAAGGTAAAGCACACTGTTCAAAGCTACGGCGGCTTGATGGTGGGACGCAGAGTGTAGTTTCTGCGGAAGGAGCCTGGCACCATCACTCTTGCTGTTAGTGGTGGGCACTGCCTCTACAAGGGCTCACGATGCAAAACAAACGGTGAACGCTATTTTTGCTCTTCACCTTTTTTTGTAAAAGCAAAAATCCTCAGGCACCTGGGTGACTCAGTCAGTGAAGTGTCCGACTTCGGCTCAGGTCATGATCTCACAGTTCGTGAGTTTGAGCCCCACATCAGGCTCTGTGCTGGCAGCTCAGAGCCTAGAGCCTGCTTCGGATTCTGTGTCTCCCTTGGTCTCTGCCCCTCTCCCACACATGCTCTGTCTCTCTTTCTCAAAAATAAACAAACATAAAAAATTCTTTTTTGAAAAGGTAAAAATCTTCAGATTTCTTTCAGTTAGCAAAACAGGTACTAATGTAAGTCTTTCATAAAAGCCAATGGGGATAATGTGAATTTTCAAAAGACTGGGGATACCTGCATAGTCAACCAATTTAAGTCTGGACCATTAAAAGTGGGAGAGGAAAGAGATTCTTTAAATCTACCCACTAAAGCCAGAATCAGTTCAAAGTTCCCAAGAATTTTAGGCTGTCTTTCTTTAGGATAAGCACTTAAAAGACAGACAGACACACACACACACTCACTCTTCTGAATCATAATTCCACTATTTTTTTTTCTAACTCACCAGATTTCGCCTGTATCTCCATATTCTTGGAAAGTCTGCAGTTCTCTCTCATAGACAGCATCCCAACTATATAATCAAATGCAAAGCAAGATTCTTGAATTAAACTGTATTAGGAATACATGTTTCTAATACATTCTAAGTACTTATGACACAAGGGTAAAACATTATTGTACCATCAATAAATGCACATAGATCAATCCTTTAACATCCTTGTGTTAAAAGTATGAAAGGCACAGACCAGCAGTGTTTAAGTTTGCACAGGTAAAGCACGACAATTTGACCTACTAAAAATACTGTAGGTTCTATGGGGCGCCTGGGTGGCTCAGTAGGTTAAGCCTCTGGCTTCGGCTCAGGTCTCGATCTCACGGTTTGTGAGTTCGAGCCCGGCGTGGGACTGTGCTGACAGATCAGAGCCTGGAGCCTGCTTCGGATTCTGTCTCGCTCTCTCTCACCCTCCCATGCTCATGCTGTCTCTCTCTCACACAAACAAATAAAACATTTAAAAAATTTTTAAATACTCTAAGTTTACCTTAAAAAAAATACAAACAAGTTTTTGTTCAAGGATCCCTGAGTCCCAAACACAAATCCAAAACTTGACTATTGTATAGGCGAAGTGTCATCACGGCACATCGCTGCCTAAAACACGCAGACACAAAGATTTTCTATCATTAGGCGGGTTACTCACGAAGGAAATCACCAAACATAAGCTCTGCCTAAAAGTTAACTCCAAGTTTAGGATTTACTCCTTTTAAGTACAGTTCCCCCTCCCCATCCTTCTCTTCCTCTTCCATCTCTCTAGAATCACCACTCCCTCTCACCCCTCCAACTCAGCTCTCATCCTTACCCTCCTCTGTCATTCGTTCATTCATCTATTAATTCGTTCATAATTAGTGAACATCGACTTAAGGTCAGACCACTTTCTTCTACCCCAAGATGCCCCACTATCTCCTCGCTCCTTCCTCGGGTCACCCTTCACTCCCACCCCTTCCAGCTCCCACATCCCAACCCCATCCGCTAAGCCTTAGCAGTGCCCGCCTACACTTGCCGATCCCCACTACGGTCGGCCCCGCCTCCTCGCCCCAAGCCTGCCCCTCGGGTTCGAAACCCCTACGAGGCCTCCCCAAGAGTTTCGGACAGCGTTCCGCACCCACGAGCTCTGAACACATCGACCCCTTGAGAAGTCTTTTAACCACCTACAGGGTGGCCCCTTGGGACTCCAGCCCATCACTCTCCCCCGCTTACCTTCCACGCGTCACGCCCCCAAGGCCCTCCCCCTCTTCCGGGGCCCGATATCCCTCCCGACCCCTTTCCCGGGGCCCAGCCCTGGCGGTGCCGCTCACGCTCCCCCGCGGTGCGCCACACTCACTGCTCTCGAGTCCCCAGCGCCGACGGGGCAAAGCCATCCCCTCCGGGACTGCCCCCTCGGGACCGCACCGCGGCCCCAGCGCAGCCGCCGCCGCCGCTCGCGCCAGAGTTCATCCCGCTCCGCGACCCAGAGGGCCGTGGGGGCCGCCATAGAGACGAGGCACGGACAGAGCGGACTTGTGGACGGCGCCTCTAGGCGGCGGGAGGCGGCCCACTCGACTGCTCCTGGCCCGGCTTCTTCCCTTAAGGGATGGGGACCTTGCCTGAAATAATTCACTTTTTAAATTATCATTTTATTGAAGTATAGTTGACAGTCGAAGTTACATTAGTTTGAGATGTTGAAATAATCCATTTGTAATTTACTAGTCCCAGCTTCGGCCTGTAAAAACCTTCCATTTTGTACAACTCCTCGGAGCTTCCTCCTTCTTGCTACATGGGATGTTGCCTGATTCATGAATCATTGAATAAAGGCAATTAGATATTTAAAGTTACCCAGCTGCGTTTTTTGTAACAGGACTACTCAAGGTACTGCATTTGGTAAAAAGTAGGGAAAACCCCACTAAATAGGTGGAGCCAATACTGCTGACTGCAAACGCACAAATCACCTCATGTATCCACATCGTGTTCAGAACTGGCACGTAGATGGGACAGTCTACTGCGTTATTTGGCTTCCTGGTCAGAAAGTTAATTTAATTTGTAGCCGGGATTCTGCCTTAAAAATAGCATTCTACCCTCTTGGGACTTGACATCACTGGTGGATATGGGAATTTATGCCCAGAGAAATAAATGCCTTATGATACCCCCCCCCCAAGAAAAAAACCAGAAATACTCCAAAAATGAGGATCAGAGTGTTGTGGAAGAACGTGCTGGGAGTCCAGGTGCCCGGATGCCTGTCTTAACTGTGCCCCAAGCCAGGCACCTGATCTTGTCCAAGACTCCTAACTTTTGTGTGTTTCAGCTATTTCGGAGTGCACCACTCCCGAAATAGACAGTGACCTGTTATACCAGGTTGCTCCCGACCAATGAACCTGAGATCCATCTGCCTCTTGGTCTGACTACCATTGGGAGTTCTGGAGTATAATGTGAGAAATTGTGTGGGCCAAAAGTCTAGGGGATTTTCCGTAGCAGCCATGAACAGTCAAATGTCCTAGGCCAGGCTCTCGAAGGCTTGTAATAAGGCTGCCTTCCAACCAAATGGAATGTTTCCTAGGCTACGTTTCTGTTGACTCAGCAGACAGAAGTCCAATAAGTCCCTAGAGGTAAACAGCATCAACAGTTGCCTCTCCAGTTAACAGAAACTCCAATTAGGACCGAATGTGCATCTCCTCGGATAGAAGATGTTCCAAGATCTTCAAGCAACCCCTGGTGATAGACTACAGTAAAAGACAGATGGGGATCCGTGTGTATAGTGATTAAAGAACTCAAGAAAGAACGTAAGTAACCTTATTACAGTGTAATAAAACCACCAAATGCCACAGCCATTTAGTGCTGCCCTGGGCAAGCGGTTGTTTTGATCTTTTGAAGACTCTAGATGCTAAAGAAAGCAAGCTTGAATATGACTAAGTCTTAAGAAGTTTTAGGTTCTAATTAAGAAGTATCCATGAAAGATAAGGCCATCTTCGATCTGGTGTCTTGCCAACACTTAAGATGTTTTTGCTGTGTGTGATGAATGCTATAAACAGTTGTTGGTATGGAGCCCTGGAAAAACCCTCTGTTTATACAGAGTTCTTTCTGTGGCTCCAGGATTATTCTGGCTGTTTAGTCCTGTCGGCTGTGTGGGGCACCACCTCTGATCACCCAGGGCAACAGGATTCTTAGTGGAGGGTTAGAGAAGTCCAATCCGAGTGGAGCTGCCCATCACCAGGCAGGAGGCGGAATGTGCCAGGGAACACAGCCTCTCTCACCAGGTGCCCGTTACTTAGGCAGGGGAGGCTCTTTGACTACTCTGGGTTGCCGCCTCTCCCTCTCCTGCTGCCAATCACTGCAGCCTAGAACCCTGCTTACCTCCAGCTTCTTTGAAACCGTGCTTGTCAGAGTTCTCAAACGCTTACCAACTGGCAAGCCAAGGGTCAAGTTCCAGGCTTCACTTTCGTTGATCCTCTGTAGCGATCAGCGCCATTTGGGACCTCTTTCTTATAAACCGCTCCTTGCTTTCCCAGCACCACCTGCTCTTAAGGGAACCTTTTAAACATTTTTTTAAATGTTTATTTATTTTTGAAAGAGAGAGAGGCACAGCGTGAACAGGGGAGGAGCAGAGAAAGAAGGAGACCCAGAATTCAAAGGAGGCTCCAACCTCCGAGCTGTCATCACAGAGTCCAACACAGGGCTCCAACTCACCAGCCGTGAGATCATGACTTGAGCCAAAGTCAGACAGTCAGACGCTTGACCGACTGAGTCACCCCAGTGAGCCTTTTAAAAAGAGAGGTAGGCAGGCTGCTCTGGAGTTGGACTTAGGTTTTGAGTCCTGAGCCTATCTATGTGTGACTATAGGCAAGTTCTTTAACTTCACAGGGCCTCAGTTTGCCCATCTTTATACAACAACAATAATAATTGTGCCTGTGGCATTAAATGAACTAATTCCTGGGATGCCTGGGTGGTTTGGTCAGTTAATCATCTGCCTCTTGATTTCAGCTCAGGTCACGATTTCATGGTTTGTGAGTTTGAGCTCCGTGTTTGGCTCTGCACTGACAGTGTGGAGCCTGCTTGTGATTCTCTCTCTCTCTCTCTCTCTCTCTCTCTCTCTCTCTCTCTCTCTCTCTTTCTGTCTTTCTCTTTCTTTCTCTCAAAATAAATAAACAAACTTTTTAAAAAATAGATAAGGGTTTCTGGGTGGCCTCAGTTGGTTAAGTGTTCAACTTCAGCTCAGGTCATGATTTGCCATCAATGAGTTGGAGCCCTGCATCGGGCTCTCTGCTGTCGGCAAAGATCCTCTGTCGCCTCTGTCGCTTCCCCTTCCCCACTGGTGTGCTCTCCCCCTCTCTCTCTCAAAATAAATAAACTTTAAAATTAGGAAATGCGGGAGCACCAGGGTGGCTCAGTTGGTCAAGCACCAGACTTCAGCTCAGGTCATGATCTCACGGTTGTGGGTTTAAGCCCCGTGCTGACAGCTCAGAGCCTGGAGTCTGCTTCGGTTTCTGTGTCTCCCCCTCTCTTCGCCCCTCCCCTGCTCACACTCTGTCTCTCTCTCAAAAATAAAGAAACATTAAAAATTTTTTTTAAATAAGATAAGTAAATATGGTAATTCCTGTGAAATCCTGCATGCCTGACACATGGTAAATGCTCATTAAATGCTAGCTCAGCTTTTTCAGTTATACGATGGGATTCAAAATGGGTCTATTTCAGAGCACTGTTACGAAGATTACATAATAGACTGCACGTTAAGAGCTCAGAACAGAGCCTGACAGTGAGTGTTCGGTACATGTTAGCTATTCTTACTATTCGTGACTTCCGATTTCATCGCCCACCCCCAGCTCCAGGCTCTTCTGGCAGCTGCCTAGAGATCCCTTGTTACCTTCAACTCAACCTGTTGAAAACCGGAACTTTCTTGCCCTGCCTCCTCCCCCAACCCCATTGCCTCCAAACCCTCTCTTCCCTGTGTTCTCCGTCCCTGTGGCCCCTGACCGTCCCGCCATCAGGCAAAGCAGAGCATGGTCCTTGTTCTGTCCTTCCCTCACCCTTGGTACACAGCTCCTCCCGGTCCCCCCGGCCTCTGGGCTCACCCACCGCTCCGCCTTCCCTTGGGCCGCTCAGGCTCACAACTCTCTAGAACCACTGCTACATCTTTGGAGTAGACATCCCTCCAGCTGCTCAGCTCTAGGCCCCTTGCCTGGTCCCAGCCATCCACTGTTCCCCTGTCTTCCTCCCCAGATGCCTCCAAGACTCAGCCAGGTTTTCTCTCCTTCTGTGCCTGATCCCACTCATTCCTTTCCTTTGCATTTTCTTGCCTGATCACAGACTACAAAGTCAAGCCATCCCGAACTTCAATCCCAACTTAGTCCATGCCAGGTGTGACCCTGGGCAAGTCACTTAATGGAAACCTTTCAGGTCTTAGTTTCCTCTACTAGCTGGTGGGCACAGTGCAACTGGACTTTCTTGTCTCTTTTAGATCCGTCTTCACAGAGTGGCCTTTGCCTGCACACGTGCACCGGCAGAAATGCATAGGGGGTTTTGATAAATACATAGAGATGGAATCTTACCCTTCGCATTGTTTGCTAGTTGCATTTTCACTTAAGAATATTGTAGTGAGGGGCGCGTGGGTGACTCAATCAGTTAAGTGGCGAATTCAGCTCAGGTCATGATCTCACTGTTCAGAGTTCGAGCCCCATGTCAGGCTCTGTGCTGACTGCTCAGAGCCTGGAGAGTGTTTCAGATTCTGTGTCTCCTCTCCCACTCATTCACTCCCACTCTCTCCCTCTCTCTCCTTCTCTCTCTCTCTCTCAAAAATACATAAATGTTTAAAAAAATATTGTAGCGATAGAAGCACCAGGGTGGCTCAGTCAGTTGAGACCTAACTTTGATCTTGGCTCACATCATGTTCTCACAGTTTGTGGGATCGAGCCCCGCATGGGGCTTTGTGCTGACAGCATGGAGCCTGCCTGAGAATCTCTCTCTCTCTCTGCCCCTCCCCAGCTGGTTCTCTCTTTCTCTGTCTCAAAATTAATAACACTTAAAAAAAAAAGAATATTGTTATATATTTGGAGGTCTTTTCTTTTTTATTTTTTAATGTTTTTATTTATTTTTGAGAGAGACAGCGTGAATAGGGGAGGGTCAAAGAGAGAGGGAGGCACAGAATCTGAAGACAGGCTCCAGGCTCTGAGCTAGCTGTCAGCACGGAGCCCGATGCGGGGCTCAAACCCATGAACTGCGAGATCATGACCTGAGCTGAAGTCGGAGCAGATTGAGCCCCTCAGGCACACCTTGGAGGTCTCTTCTAATCAGAGCCTATAGATCTCTTTTGTCTCCTAAACTACTCCTTGACAATAGAAATGATGGCTAACATTCAGTGGGCCCTCACTATGTGCTGGGGACTGTGTTGTCCATCATGCTATCTCATTTACTCCTCAAGGTTGCCACTTCAGGCAGGTGCCAGTAATCTCATTTTACAGAGGACCAACCTAAGGCACAGAGAGGCTGCGTAGGTCACACAGGGAGGGCTAGACCTGACACCGGAGGCCAAGCCATCTACTCTAAAGCCTGCCTCCTAACCACTGCATGGGTGTGTTCTAGCGGTATGGGAGTTTTACTGAAGGTTTTTCATTAGAAGGCAGTCCTGAGGAATTAAGGCATCCAATACACAATATTACACCCTACCTTATTCTCATCTCTCCCCAAAGTTCAGAATCTCACTGCAGCCGCTCATCTCCCTTTCTCTTTCTCCTTATCCCCGACAATGCTGTTGGTCCATCTAGCTCTTTCCTCTCTCATTTTCTCCTGCATCTTGATTCTGTTCCTCGGGGCCACCCAAGGCACCTTGTTAGTAAGGAGCGCATTCCCTTTATTAGCTTCTTTTGTCTCCATCCCCCTCTAGCACCTGCTGAAAAACTACAACCATCTTCTGTGGGAGCCTCCCACTTTTTATGCAGCACTCACTCAACAATCATTTGGGGGGCAATGCAATCACGTGTTGGGTAACATCTACACACCAGGCATTATTCCAAATGCTGGACTCCAGCAGAAAGCAAATCAAAGATGAATCCCTGTCTGCAGGCAGTTCAGAGGGCACCGGTGGAGAGACAAAGACAATATGCTGAGAAATGAATAAAATAGGGATGATGTTAGATGGTGATAAGTAGGAACGGGGAAGGGAAAGCGGGGAAGGAGTATCGAGAAGGTCAGGTTGGGGCTGCGGTCCGGTTAGGGTGAAGAGGGAAGGATCCTCTGACCAGGTGGCACTGAGTGAAAACCTACAACAGGTTGTCAGAGGTTATATCCCCAGGGAAGCGGCGTCTAAGACTGAGATGAACAGGAAAGACGTTTACTAGGGAGTGCTCTCAGGATCAGCACCTACTGGGCAAGGGAAACAAACAGAGCTGGACGGAGGGAGTTGTTGGACTGGGGTGCCATTGCAACAGCACCTCAGCTAGCACCTTACCCCTACAGGGCACTCTGGGGCTAGGAGGACCCTTTGGAATTGCCCCAGGTTGGAGGGAAAGAGGTGAGCCTTTATCCGTCTACACTGATGAGGCATTGAATGTTGGTTGCCCAGAAAATGAGGAGTGACCTTAGGCAATGACACTATACGGAGGGTAATTCCCTGAGAAAGCTGACTATTTCCCCAGCTGGGGAAAATGTTGGGTAAGGTAGAATCCTAAGGCCCATAAGGGTGGGGAAGAGGGGTATGGGTCCCACATCAGAGCATCTAGAGCAGAGAGATAAAGGAGTAAACCTTGCAACTATCAGTGAGAAGGACACTCTAGGCAAAGGGAAGAGCAGGTGCAAAGGCCCGGAGATAGGATGAGATAGGGATGCCCAGGAAGCAGGAACACTAGTGTAGCTGAAGCAGAGCGAACAAAGGAGACAGTAGCAAGAAAGGAAGTCCGATGAGGAATAGGAGCCACGTCATTACAAAGTTTGGGTCTAGACCAAGAAGCAACATGCTTTAAATTTTAAGTTAAAATTTTAGCATGACCAATTTAGTTGCCATGTTGAAATTGGATATGGCAGGGAAGGGGTTAAAGAACACAGGGGTTTCCCAACCTCATCCCATGGGGGCGGGGGGTTGGGGGGGGCGTCCTATACATTGTAGCATGCTTAGTAGCATTCTTGCCCTCTAAACACTAAATTACCAGCGGCAGCCTCCGCCAAGTTGTGACATCCAAAAATGCCTCCGGACACTGCCGAATGTCCCCTGAGGGGTAAAACTGCCCCAGTTCAGGGCTCTTGAGTTACAGACTGTTAGAAAGATCCAGGAGGAGTTGATGGTTTAGACCACCGTGATAGGTGATAAGTGTGCTGGTGGTGTTGTAGGATTCTCGACACACGTTTAAGACTGTGCTGACTGATCAAAGGTAGGGGGAGGCGGACAATGATTCCAAGGTTTTGAGCCTGTGCAACAGTCAGAAAATAGTTCTTTTGCTGAACTTTTGGAAAACGCGTGGCAGAAGGAGACCTGCGGGACATCAGGAGTCCAGTTTCGAACCTGAAAGATTGGATGCAGGGAAAAATAAGGATTCTTGAGCTTCTTTTCCTAATTTTGTGATATTTCATTTTGGCCGTTACATTTTAATTTGTTGTTTCAATCTTCTTTCCGTATTTTTCGTTACATTCGTGTTCTTTCGTTACAGAATCTACTCCCTTCCCACCTCCACTGCTACCACCATTTCACTTCCAACCACCCCCAAGTCACCTCCCTCCTGCGGATTACAGTACCACCCTTCCCCCTGCCCCCTCTGCCACATTATTAGCCTCCACGCTGCGGCCAGACTGGTCACACGAAAATGGAAATAACATGTTATTTCTATGTCAAACGCAGACCACGCACTTGTTTGAATCATCTGCCTCCTTTCATTCTTGAGTTGGCTTTTATTAGTAAGACTTTCATTTGCAAAGAGAAAAAACGATTTGGGGAACTGTCAAGGCCTATACAGAAAAGGCAGTGGCTGAGGCGTGCTGGGCGCGAGACGGAGGACACGTCGCCAGGGCGGGCTCCAACCACGCAAATCTGCGTCTCTCTGAGCGCGCACTCACAGGCGCTCCGGCCCCTTGGCCTTACCCGCCGAAGACTTCATTTCCCAGGATGCCAAGGGGCGGGGCCGGCCGGAAGGCGGTGTGCCCTCCGCGGGGCATGATGGGAGAATTGGAGATTTCCATCATGGCGGCTTCCATTTCGGGCTACACCTTCAGCGCTGTGTGTTTCCACAGCGCCAACAGCAACGCCGACCACGTAGGTGCCGGGCCCCCCGCCGGGGCCGCTGGAGCTTCCAGCCTCCGTCCCGGGCCGGCGCCTGCGGCCACGCTGGGACTGCTCGCGGCTCACTCCCTGGGCTCCCGGGCTGGCCCGGGAGGCAGGTGACCCGGGCGGCTCCCGCCCCCGGCGAGCGCCCGCTACCCCGGGCTCCTTCGCCCCCCGGATGGGCGCCCTCACTCCGTGCCAGGCGTCTCCTGGCCTTCTTGGGACAGCCGTCTTGTTTTTAGCAAATCTGTCTCGGTTGTCAGCCAGCTGTGTCTGGAGTCGCTTAGTGGAAACCGGGCTCCTGCCCCTCCCTAAGAGGCTTCTAGACTTGCGAGGGGCTCCCGGGGTCGGCAGAGAGCCGAGAGACCGAGCTGTAGTCTGGGAACCGAGGCACCCAGCCCCGCCCGCCGGTCTCACAGGTTGTTGTGGGGTGCGACGAGGGAAACCATGGCTGTCACTATTCATACTGGTTAGCTACGTTCGTGGGTTTTCTTCGCCTCGATGGAAAATGGAGAATGTAAACAGGAGTGTTTAGGTGTAGGGTCTGTTTGCCTTGAAGTTGCATTTTTCGTTCCTTGGCGAATGTTCTAAAACCTCGGCGCTCGTCGCAGCGAAATAGGGAAATGACAGGCCTACGTATGAGTGATCGGAAATGCATAGGCTTCGGAGCTCACAGAGAGCAGAGCCTGTCGGCCTCACTGTCTTTATTTTACGAATTGTCTTTTAATGTCATTCGCCTGGAGGGAAGTTTCTTTGTGAAACTAGAGAACTTTTATCTTTAAGTATATGCGTAATCTGCCCACCAAATGGAGGGATATTTTAAAAGATGTCAATAGTGAGTTAATTCACATTTGTTTATTAAGTGTGCGGGGTTTGTGGTTGTCATTACAAAACAAAATGATACAGTGCAGAATAAGGAACTGGATTTAGTTTGCGGTCTGTAACCTTAGCTTCCATTAATAATAGCTGATCACACAGAGATGTGATTCTGTTAGTAAATTGGATAGCATGAAATTACTGTACTTTTCATCTCTTGGGTGTTGCCGGTAGAGATGATTGATAGGCATACACGCAAGATGGGTGTTTCCAGAGTGAGTTCACGTCTCTGGACACTAAGGACTTTGAGACTATAGCCAGGATTTAATAATGTATTGAAGTTCTATATATAGGTTGGTTGTGATACTCCTGATGTCCTTAGAAGTATTAAATATGTTTTCAGTTATGCTTCTTAACATCTCTAGTTCGAGGAGTGCCTTGTAAGATCACAGTATTTGCAAAAGACAAGAGTATTGTTAAGAATAAGTTACCTTTTGAAAAGTAGTTTTTCTACAAACAGCAGTGAGATGGCCATATCACTTAGGTTGTTATTAATTTAATTCAAGCGATATTCTATTATATCTATGCTTTGCCAGACATGGTGCTCGACTTCATGGAAATTTTCACAACGGAAGCTTGCAACTCTCTCTCACATGACCATAGCTGTTTATGTTAATTTTGCCACAATTACATATGCAGACTCCTTTAATTTCAATTTTATATATTTTAAAGTTGAGGAATCCAAAATGTGCTTTTGTAGTGCATTCTTGTTTTGTCCGGGAAAGAAATTAATTTGAAATGACTCATTCTGTAGAGCTGAGGTTAGGAAGCTTTTTCTGTAAAGGGCCAGATAGTAAATATTTTAGGTTTTGTGAGCCAGTCTCTGAGCAGCCACTCAATTGTACGGAGAAAGCAGCCGAGGACAATAAATAAATTAGCGTGACTGTTCCCAGTAAAACTTTAGTTATGAACTCTGAAATTTGAATTTTATATACTCTTCACATCATAAAATAGTCCTATTTTTTATTTTTTTCAATCATTTAAAAGTAGAATCTATTTTTTTATTTTTTTTTAATGTCTTTTATTTATTTTTGAGAGACAGAGAGAGACAGTGTGAGCAGGGGAGGGTCAGAGAGAGAGGGAGACACAGAATCCGAAGCAGGCTCCAGGCTCTGAGCTGGCTGTCAGCACACAGCCCGACGCGGGGCTGGAACCCACGAAACGTGAGATCACTACCTGTGCTGAAGTTGGACGCTTAACTGACTGAGCCACCCAGGCGCCCCTAGAATCTATTCTTAACTTGTGGGCTGTACACTAACAGGCATGAAGCTAGATTGAGCCCACATACCACCATTTGCCTCCTTCTGCTGTAAAGTAACAGTGACTCAGATAATCCAGATTAGTAGATAATAAACACTTATTTTACACGTGGCTTTGGAATGTCTTGATGTCACTGTTGACTTTTTCAACCTGAGGACTATGATAGACTTGTTAGGTGAAATACAGGGCAGTCAGTTAAGTGTGAATTTCGGATAAACAGGAAGCAATTTTTTAGTGTAAGTATATCCTAAATATGACATAAAAACTGTATATTGTTTGTCTGAAACACACTTAATTGGATAGCCTGCATATTTATTTTCTTAGTCTGGCAATCCTAGATTGTGGGACACTGGAAATCTGTAGATACATTCTTAAAGTGTAAAGTTCTTTTTATTTTTAAAAAAAATTTTTGTAAAACAAACTAGACTTAATTTTTTTTAATGTTTTTTATTTATTTTTGAGAGACCAAGAGAGCCCGAGCAGAGGAGGGTCAGAGACAGAGGGAGACACAGAATACCAAGACAGGCTCCAGGCTCTGAGCTGCTGTCAGCACAGAGCCTGATGCAGGCAGGGCTGGAACTCACAAACAGCGAGATCATGACCTGTGCTGAAGTTGGACGCTTAACCAACTGAGCCTCCCAGGCGCCCCTTGAAGTGTAAAGTTCTATAGGAATTGAAACTTTGTTTCACTTTAATTTTTATTAACTTGTTACAAAGACAAAGCTTCTCTATTGTTGTGAGAACTCATAACCAAAAGAATTTTATGGATTAAAATAAGCTATTTTAGTTACTGTTTCTCAAACTAATAGTCATGAGCACTCCTTTAGGTTTGAGAGAAAATTTTGTAAAATGTTTTATTTTGAATGAGACTGCATGTGCATTCGTCTAGTTGGGGGAGGGCAGAGAGAGAGGGAGAGAGAGAATCCCAAGCAGGCTCCCTGTTGTCAGCACAGAGACCCATGCAGGGCTCTATCCCATGAACTGTGAGATTATGACCTGAGCCAAAATCAAGAGTCGGATGCTCAACTGATTGAGCCACCCAGGCGCCCCCCAACTGGGAATATTTTTAAACTAGGAAATTTCTTTAATTGATTTGAAGGGTTAGCCTGGAATAGAAAGGTATGTAGTACTAGGGCATTGTTTCGGGGCACGTGGGTGGCTCAGTCAGTTAAGCGTCCAACTTCAACTCAGGTCTTTATCATACAGTTCGAGTCCCACATTGGGCTCTCTGCTGTCAGCTCAGAGCCTGTGTTGGATCCTCTGTTTCCCCCACCTCTCTCTACCGCACGCTCTCTTTCTCTCTCACTTTCTGACCCTCCCCTGCTCTCTCTCAAACTAAATACATAAACATAAAAGGGGGAGGCATTGTTTCAACAAATATCCTCAGCCGGTATTTATTGAGCACCGCTAACGTGTTAGGCACTGTGCTGGGTGCCGATAGAGCAGTGAACACGCACAGTCCCTGCTCTCATGGGGCTTACATCTTAGTAGGTGTAGGCATTAAAAAAGTTTTTTTAACATTTATTCATTTTAGAGAGAGAGAGAGAGAGAGAGAGACAGACAGACAGATAGACTATGAGTGGGGGAGGGGCAGAGAGAGAGGGAGACACAGAATCCGAACTGGGCTCCAGGTTCTGAGCTATCAGCACAGAGCCCGATGCAGGGCTTGAACCCACAAGTGGTGGGATCATGACCTGAGCCAAAGTCGAAAGCTTAACCGACTGAGCCACCCAGGTGCCCTGACATTTATTTGTTAATATAAGGATGTACTATGGCAGATAGTGAGAAGACTAAGGAAAAAACACAGGGGACAGGAGACAGAGTGTCTGGCAGACCCTGTTTCCATTATATTGGCCAGGGAAGGCCCCTCTAATAAGGTGCCATTTGAGTCAAGAGCCAAATGGATGGGGGCTCCTGGGTGGCTCAGTCCAACTCTTGATTTCGGCTCATGGCAGGATCTCATGTTTTGTGAGTTCAAGCCCCGTGTCAGCTCTACACTGACAATGCAGAGCCTGTTTGGGATTTTCTCTCTCTCTCTCTCTCTCTCTGTCTCTGCCCTTCCTACATATTCTCTCTCTCTAATATACTTTAAAAAATTATTAAAAAAAATTTTTTTTAATGTTTTATTTATTTTTGATAGAGAGACAGAGCATGAGAGGGGGAGGGGCAGAGAGAGAAGGAGACACAGAACCGGAAGCAGGCTCCAGACTCTGAGCGGTCAGCACAGAGCCTGATGCGGGGCTCGAACCCACAAACGTGAGATCTGACCTGAGCCGAAGCCGGAGGCTTAACCGACTGAGCCACCCAGGTGCCCCAAAATTATTTTTTTAAAAAAAGAGCAAAATGGAGGGAAGAGTAGGCCGTGCGACTCGGCGGGAAGGGGATTGCAGAACAGCTGTTGGCTCACCCTCTCCAGGGAAGTTTCTGTGACAGACGTTAACATCCTCCCACGGCGCCTGTGCTGAGCGTGAGGACATTCGCTCACCCAGGAGGTCATGTGCCGAGCCATCCAGGGTTTACCGTGTATGTTCTCCAAAGGTGTGAAGATACAAACCGCGGTGTTTATTAAGGGAAAATGATCATCTGAGCAGTAAGAAACTTAGTTGCTGAAATCCTTTCCCACAGCCAGAACGAGCTTGTGTTAACTTCTTGATCCTTTTATCGTTAACAGTGCTTTTAAAACAATGAAATAAATAGTATGGGGCGCCTGGGTGGCTCAGTCGGTTGAGTGTCCAACTTTGGCTCAGGTCCTGATCTCACAGTTCGTGGGTTCGAGCCCCGCGTCGGGCTCTGTGTTGATAGCTAGCTAAGAACCCAGAGCCTGCTTCACATTCTGTGTCTCCCTCTCTCTCTGACCTTCCTCTGCTCGTGCTGTCTCTGTTTCTCAAAAATAAATAAAAAACAAAAAAATTAAAAAAAAACAAAAGAAAGAAATTGTATGCTGTTTCCAGAAAACAACTTTGGAATATTTCTGCTTCCTGAGCTTTTTTGATAACGGTTATTACTCAATAGGATTTATGAAATGAATTCACTCTACTTATTTTTGCTTCAAAAAAAAAACCAGGGTTTTTTTTTTGAAGGGATAAAAGTATCTCATTGTGCATGGAATCCTTTATTCGAACAGTCCAGTTAATCGATCTATCTCAGATTGCTTTAGTCTTACTTGTCGATTTGTCGTCGAAGAGTAGTTTATTTGGCAAGCTTTTTGGATTATTGTTAAAATGTTGTTATAATGCCGTCCATTCCTCTTAATTGCAGTAAAAAGCCATCATTATTTTTAGCTTGCAACTATTTTCTTTTATTATTTTTAGGAAGGATTTCTGCTGGGAGAGGTAAGACAAGAGGAAACCTTCAGCATCAGTGACTCACAAATCAGCAGCACAGAGTTTCTGCAAGTAATCGGTGAGCGAGTTAGTCGCTGAGCTTAGAGATGCTTTTTCTGTATCGATGCTGTGTGTTTTGTCTTTGGCCCTGATTTTAATCTGAAAGATCAAAGGCACATAGAAAACAATTAAAATTGCAGCGCAGATCATCTGCCCAGATACCAGGTATGAGATGTTTTCTGAGTCAGCGGGAGCCTGCGGCGGCGGCTCTGTGTGCACGTGGCCTTGAAAGCTGACTCTTACCCCCTGACCGGCCCTTCACCGATCTGCTCTGTGCTACTTCCCTTGAGCGTCTCTTCAGCACCGCAGCGAACCCCAGGTTTGCGTGTTGGGCTGTCCGCGCCGTCAGCATCCCCTCTCGCTGTGACGAGTGGATGTGTTGGGCTGGTCCTTCCTGGAGGGATCTGCGGAGAGGTTCACGCTTGCGTACATGAGCTGTTTGCTAAATCTGCGCAGCCTCCTGGAGAACAAGCCAAGCAGTCCATTTTGGGGCGATTGCCCGGGAAGATGAAGGAGCATTTACAGATTTACAGATGTGCCCACTCCTCGGATCAGCCCTGTTTTTGATAAATAGGGATCACACCGCACTGCAAGCATGTCGCCAGACAGCATATCCTGATGCTCAGAGCACAGCAAGGGGCGTTTTCCTTCTGCAGCCAATACTTACTGACTGACCGTCGTGTATGGGGCGTGTGCCAGGCAACAAAGGGGTGCCCAGATGCCTCTCTAGCTGCCAGGAGCGTGGCAGGGGGGAGGGGCAGGGGGCAGGAGGGTAAACAGAGACACCAGACAACCGCACAACATGAGACCCGTAAGGAAGGAACAGAGACAGTCTCCTAAGTTGTAAAAACACTCAGCTAGTGGGTAAAATCAGCAAAGGTGTCATGAAGGAGGTGAACTTAGGGCTAGTGGGCGGTGCACTCAGGGGAGCCCAGAGCAGGGAGTGCATAACATCCAGGGGATCTGGCCCGTTTCTACACAGCTGAAATACAGAGTGTGCAGGGGAGTGGTTCCTGGTTTGCAGTGTCGCCGGGAGGTTAGGTTACGTTGGGGCCACGTCATCAATCTCAAGCCTGTTCTGAAAGCCTTTCTAGTACATGGGTTGGGAGGCAGGATGAGGACTGAGGTGGGGGTAGGATGGGGGGGAAGGCAAGAAACTGTTAATTTCCTAAAGGACCAAAACTTCAAAACCCACTCCCCACAATAATGACTTACTATGAAGACTTGATATGCAGGGTGTAGCTGCTCTGAGATTTCGTTTTGCTTAACTCTATAAAATCCTGAGAGAGAGACTCCGTGTCAGCGCACCTGTGTGCAGTTTTACTGTTTGCACTTGGGTTTTCGAAACGAGTTTGGTCTATGAAGATGAAAATGCCAGAGTTAACTGACAGCAAACTGCGCAAGAAAGAGCGCGTGGTCACAAAAGTAGCATTTCTGACGAGTGTCCTGGCTGTGTGGAATGGTAAAATAATTCCGGTTCTGCAGCTTAGTGCACTGTATCTGATCTGTAAGCCTTCTGGCCCTCGCAGTAAATACGTTTCCATGGTGTTGCAGACGCGGAGAAGTGCCGATCGATAGAGAGCCCCCGTCAGTACGGCACCATGACAACCGTCTTCTGCTGCACAGCGTTTGGCTTATTAGCTATATTCATTTCATTGTTTGAAACGGATTATGGCTCCCAGGGGCCAAGTGTTTGCTGGCATTGTCTTGGAAGTCCTGTTATCGTTGGAAGAGTTTTCTTTCAAAAATGAAAGCATGTTAGAAATATCAACCAGGGGCTCTGGAAAACCTGGGTCAGACAGACACATGTTAGCTGAAGGGCTACGAGTAGGAGTTCAGACCAGTGGGGTAAGGAAACTTCCTGGCGGGGCTTACGCCCCAGAATGAGAGGTTCTACGTAAAATGCACTGACCGCAGTCACTATTTGTTGGACGTGTCTGAATCCACATGCAGACCCCTTTTCTTCCTCTGTGTGATAAAGGCTTCGTAAAGAATGAGTGCTACATTCAGAACACCAAGAGTCGTATTTCATGTTGACTACATACTAATTCCCTTAGTTCTGGGAAGGGGAGGGAGCAGAGGTGGCACCGCTGCAGTGACTGGAAAGGTTGGGGGTGCTGGAGCCACTCAGTCGCCCCTGGAGGGAAGCAGACATGGGAGGATCAGCCCGCACGGCCTAGGTCCGGGGGGCTTACAAGGAAATGAGTGCGGAGACGCCATACGTGTGTAAAGAGGCGTCTGGACCGCGTGGACGAGCTTAGAGGCACGGCAAACTCTGGAACCACAGGCGAGGCTGTCCTGCTTCTGCCGTTTCCAGGGCTGCGTGCGAGCCGGCTTCCTTCTGTCTGCGGCTTCCTCGCCTTGCGGGCCTTCACCCAGTCGTCTCCACAGAGGGTTCAGGCATTGCAGAGAATCTTACAAGAGAAAGATCCAGCTTCCTTTAGCAAAGGCCACAGGACACCCAGGGCATATCCGTAGTGTGCATCTAACCCCGGTTGTAAACCGGAACAGAAGTCTGCTGGGGCAGCGGCTGTGTGTATTTGGGGTTCAGAACTGACTCGAGGGGGTTTCTGAAAATATCTTTTAAAGTAGAAGGTGAGGATTTCTTTGTTTCCCTGAACTCTCTTTAAAGTTTCTGCTACAAATGTTCCATGTTCTAATTGCTGTTAGTAAAGTACCTGAAATAATGCAGGATGGTGTAAAATGTATTATGTTTGTTGATAAAAGAGAACAATTTCTAGGTGAAGGTTTCTTATTTGCATCACTTTGTCGACAGCTCTGCGAGGCAATGAACTCACCTTCCCAGGGAGGGGACTGCATTCGTACGCGTGTTCCGGCCGCCTTAACGTTAGGACAGAAGCTAGTGGGCACAGCCCCGTGTCCTCCAGGGTCATGGTTTCATTTTAATTGCAGTAAGATTGTAGCCTGGAACTCTGTGGCTGTAGCTTTTTAAACAACAGGTGATTAGCCTCTGTCCAGAAGAATGTTATTAATAGAATTGAATGGTTAATTAGTTTCATGGTCTTATAAAGCCACCCAGACCCTAAGCCCCCTGATGAGCTTGAAGAAATTGTTCTTTCAATCACAGCAATATTTCCAGAAGCTGTTAGGATCTGCCTTCTAAATGACTATTTCCCTTGGTGCTGACAGTCTGAAAGGGTTAACAGGCCTTCAGAGCCGCCTCCTCCCTTCCCGGGCCCGTTAGTGGGTTGCTGATGGCGGTGGTCGGGCCCTCCTCTCCCCGGGCTGTCTGCACAGCACTTCACCACTTTGATTAGATGCTTCCAGCCAGTTGTTACTTTTTCCTCTTACACTTTGTTTAAATAGGTGAGTGTGAATGAGGGCCCACAACAGCCGCGTGTTCTGAACGAAAGCTTTCCGATGTGTGCTCCTCGTAGGGGGACAGGTGGAAACAGAACTCGTTCCCCGGCTTACTTTGTTCTGAGAGCGTGTCCTTGAGCTGAGGTGTGAAGAGGACACACCGCCTTCCCCAGTGGACACACAGCGCCTGCCGGGGACGGGGAAGCGGTGTTTTCATTGCTCGAGAGATTTTGACTAAAAAAAAAAAACCTGGGCTATTTTATACTTTATACTGTATCTTACCAGATTAACTAAGATGTGTTTTTTTTTTCTTTTTCATTACAGAAATCCATAACCATCAGCCTTGTTCAAAACTTTTTAGGTAAGCCACATCCTTCTTTGTCACTTTTAGTCCTTTTTAAAATATTGGTCGATAAAAACTAGTGAATATTGGGGTGCCTGTGTGGCTCAGTGGGTTAGGCACCAGCTCTTGATTTCAGCTCAGGTCACCATCTCACAGTTGGTGATGATAGCACAGAGCCTGCTTGGGATTCACTCTCTCCCTCTCTCTGTATCTCTCTCTGCATCTCTCTCAAAAATAAATAAATAAACATTAAAAATTTTTTTGATTTTTATTTATTTATTTATTTCTGAGAGACAGAAAGAGACAGTGCAAGCAGGGGAGGGTCAGAGAGAGAGGGAGACACAGAATCTGAAGCAGGCTCCAGGCTCTGAGCTGTCAGCACAGAGCCCAACGCAGGGCTCAAACCCATGAACCGTGAGATCATGACCTGAGCCAAAGCCGGACACTTAACTGACTGAGCCTCCCAGGTGCCCCCAGAATAAATAAATAAACATTTTTAAAAAAAGAACTGGGATTAAAAAACAAACCAGTGAATTTAGGTCTGCAGCTGATTGTGGCTCTAACGTCACATGTATAACCGAGGAGACCCACACTCACCTGTTTGTGACCAAACACTGGTGTGGTTGGGGCACAGTGTTAGGTTAGGGAAGGAGAGGCGAGGGGATGGTATAAATCTTGGCCTCAGAGGCTTCTGGTGAACGCCTGTTCCAGCACCGCCCCCCCCCCCAGGACTTTTCAGCCACAGAGCAGGAAGTTAAGGATCACATATGGACAAAATAATTTAACAGGTGTTTTTAAGAAGAGTAAAAAATGTTCAGTGTTCAACTTTAAGATACAAGGAAAGGAAACATGGAACTGTCTTTTTGCGCGTGTGAGTGTAAGTTAGTACACACCCGTTGCGTACTAAGACCAACTAAAGGACAGAAAGGGGAAGAAAAGGGAGGAGCAACATTCAGAAGGGAGGGAGCACGTGACGCGTGTGGAGGGTGAGGGGAAGAAAGTGCCAGTGGCCTCCGTCCAGTGCTCTTCTGCCCAGACTCCCACCCAGGCCTCTGCCTGCTCTCTCAGCCCAGACCCCTCCCCCTGATGGTTGGTATGATGATTTCAGCTGTGTGTTTCTTAACCCCCACCCCCCCACCACCAAGGGTGTGGTCTGCGGTCCCAGAAGCTGGTCCTTCCCTTCCAGAGCTGCCCGCGCCAGTACATTCCAGCAGTCTCGGTCAGCGCCACCTTCTCTAACACCCACCAGCCCCTGTGCCTAGCTCTTCTTGCTGTGTGTCCCCTGCCTTCACCCTGACCCCTGGCCTGTTCTCAGCTGGCCCAAACACCCAGCCCCTTGCACCCAGGAACTCCTGGGGACCCCTGCACCACGACACACGCACCTACCCATTGATTATTTCAGAGGCGGGACCTCATGCAAGATGGCTAGCTACCTGTGGACAAAGCCTAAAAGTGCCTGGAAACCTCATCACTTTAGATTTATATGTAACCAAAGAGGAATGGGAAGCAAGACAAGCAACGCATTTGAGAAGAATCTCAGAACAAATGAAATGATTCAGGCTCTGGTCCACACACTCCCTGTGTTTGGTCCATGGAAGTATCCGATTTGGCCCTGGTTCTGCAAAGCTCTGCCAGGTGTGGCCTGCCTTGCCCTCCCAAGGACTTCCTTTAACGTGCTGTCAGTAAAGCACCACAACAAGGACTTAACTAAGTTTGTTTAAAATTTTTATTTATTTGTCTTAAATAATCTCTACACCCAACGTGGGTGCGAATAGCGGTGTCACACTCCAGCTGAGCCAGCCAGGCGCCCCAGGACTTAAGTTTAAATCATGGACCTGTAATGATTCTTGGAGCTGAAAGAAACCTTAGAAGTCTGGGTCTACTCCCTCTTTCCGCAAAGGGGAATGGAGACCACATAGGTTAAGTGACTTGTGTGAGATCATAAGGTGGGAGGCAGAGCGGGGCTGGTATCCCCTAACTTCCGGTTCAGTGGGTTTGTTTTTGTTTTTACTGTTTCGTGAACTTCTTGCTGCTTTATAAGGCCTGGGCGTATGGTGGTGGGGGGAGGGAGGAGGGACGAGGGACGGCACAGCCAGTGGCAGAAGGGCCCAGCAGCATTATGCCTGCTCACCACAGCACCCAGGTCAGGCAGGGCTATTTGAGGATCAGACATGGCTTCCAATCTCAGTTCTTCCATCTACCAGCTCTGTGGCTTGAGGCGTCACTTACACTCAGTCTCTTTATCTACAAAACTGGGACTAAGACTTGCGACACCTTGGGCTGTGCTAATACCTGCCCACCAGCATCAAGGCAAGAATGAAATGAAATTACGCGAGAAAGCATGCAGCCAAACATTTACCAGATGTTCCTCCCCCTTCTGCATTTCTCAGAAAAAGAGCTCTTGCGTTCTTGTTTCCCCCCATCAGTAATCGATACATAGAAACAAGGAAACCACACTTTCGTAATTACTTGCGCTCAGTACCTCCCACATGTGGAAGTAATACCTTTTGAATTGTAGCAGTCTCTGGAGTATTCTTTGATGCAAAAGGTATCCTATATCATCAGTAAAGCAAGGACATAGAGTTCTCTGTGTATCTGTGGAAGACAAGCCGTTAGAGCTCCATCACCCGCTTTCAGGATTCAGTGACCCGTAGACACACGAGGCGAAGCATATGCAGATCCAAATAGTGTGTGTGCCATTTTAATAAAGTATGTTTTCCCTTTTAAATAAACAGTTTTTATGACTATGCAAGCAAAGTTAACGAAGAGAGTTTGGACAGGATTCTTAAGGATCGGAGAAAGGTATGTTCTATTTATTGCTCAGTCTGATTTGGAAATCCCTCTTTATCTTATCTAAACTGAAAACCAGCAAGGAATGTAAAATGAAACAGTGTGATTTGATATTAACCTATGAGGGGTCTGTTGACTTAAGTAGATTTTAAACGTAAATGACAGACGGGAGATAATGTTTATAACGTATCAATAGAAGAAAATGTAGGTATTTGTGTAGTATGATAACATTGTATAAAACTCCAAAGGGGGAAAAAAAAAGAACTATAGTTCAGAGAGTTAAAAATGGTTGAGTTGATTCTGGGTGGTTCTAATTTTCTATTTTTGTAATTTCTAAAATAATTTTGCAAGTATCTTCTGTACATGCATTCATTTTATAATCAGGAAAAATATTTCTAAAAAATGTAAGTCATAACTGAACATCTTTGGGTCCATTGCTCTTTCACATTCAGTTAACATTGGACATAGATGTTTTTTCGGAAGGTCACGTGTCTGTGAGTTCTGTCAACACGTGCATGTCGTGCTCTGATTACACGGCGAGCAGGCCTGGATGGACTGGCAAGTGAGGGGCACTTGGGGGGCTCGGTCAGTGGAGCTTCTGACTTTTTTTTTTTAAATATACTTTATTTATTTTTGAGAGACAGAGAGAGACAGCAGGAGCAAGGGAGGGTCAGAGAGAGAGGGAGACACAGAATCCAAAGCAGCTCCAGGCTCTGAGCTAGCTGCCAGCACAGAGCCTGATGCGGGGCTTGACCCCACAAACTGAGATCATGACCTGAGCCGAAGCCAGACGCTTAACCGACTGAGCCACCCAGGCGCCCCAAGCTTCTGACTCTCGATGTCGGCTCAGGTCACAATCCCAGGGTCATGAGATTGAGAGATTGAGCCCCATGTCAGGCTCCATGCCCAGCTGCTTAAGATATTCTCTCTCTCTCTCGCTCTCTTTTCCTCTCTCTCATACCCACCCC
>PJEM01001695.1:230000-286193 GCA_004023845.1 Helogale parvula | reverse complement strand
AATGGAGTATTACATGGCAATGAGAAAGAATGAAATATGGCCATTTGTAGGAAAGTGGAGTGGGTGTTATGCTAAGCAAAATAATTCAGGCAGAGAAGGACAGATACCATATGTTTGCACTCATAAGTCTAACAGGAGAGCAGGAGAAACCTAATAGAGGACCAGGGGGAGGGGACGAGGGAAAGAGAGTTGGGGAGAGAGAGGGACAAAACTTGAGAGACTGTTGAATACTGAAAACGAACTGAGGGTTGAAGGGGCAGAGGGAGGGGGAAAAGAGGTGGTGGTGATGGAGGAGGACACTTGTGGGGAAGAGCACTGGGTGTTGTATGGAAATCAATTTGACAATAAACTATTAAAAAATAATAAAAAATGTAAAGCTACAAGGTTTAAAGATTAAAAAAAGGAAACAAAAAAGAAACATATGCACACCCATGTTCATTGCAGCATCACAGCCAAGAGGTCGAAGTGACCCAAAGTCCACTGACAGGCGGATAGATAAAGAAAATGCAGTAGATACATACAATGACATATTATTCAGGCTTAAAAAAGAAGGAAATTCTGCTACATGTAAAACATGTATGAACCTTGAATGTGGTACACTAAGTGTTTCTATAAGAAATTCCATCCTGCTTCACGTAGTTAAGAAATATAATTGAGCTTTCTTTTTTATTACAGACTGAATTGTTACTAAAACCTTAATTTTTGTATTAGTTACTCCAAAATTAGACCGTTTATGAACAATGATAGTTAACAGAGGTGCTAATATATTTTAAATTATGTCAGTTTATTCTTTACTAAAATATTTAAAATTGATTTAATTTTATTGATTTCAAATATACTAACTGCTTAACATTATTTTAGATATATATTTATTTATCTAGGTCTTTTATCCATGTTTCTGAACATCCTCAGGCCTTTAAATTTCTGTTCAATTTTTTAACAAAATATGCCTTTATTTTTCTGTTAAACTTTTTTTTTTGTTTTTATCCTTTTTAAAAATTATTCCTTAGTGAACTTTTGTTTTTAAGTAGTTTATTGTTATAGATGATTCATAATGTATTTCTTGAAATATCTTACATTAATCATAGGCAATGTTTCTTCAGTTTTAACCTTCTTACCTAATCAGTTTAACCTCTTTTCAAGAATGAAACTCAGTTTGGCATCTTCCTATATATATTGTTAATTGCTTTAGAAAATTTATGTCTATCTAAAATCACCAAGCTTATTCATTTCACTTTGCTTTCCAAGTGGCATGGTTGAGATAATTGTCCTTAGCTAAGCAGTTATTATTCTGTATGTTATTAATATTATAAAATAGGAAAAAGTATTAAATGTGATTCTCCACGTATGTTCTTTATAACTTAAGAAGTTCATTTTAGATACCTTGACACTTACAATGTAGTACAGCTTTTAAACAGATCACTCAAATTCCTGATGAATTGTTGCATTTTTTTCCTAATATGGGGGTAAGTACTTACATAAAGGCGAAAAGGTATCCCTCCTCAGCATACATCTTCTGTTTCAAGACAGTTGCATGATTTAAACATTTTCCAATATTATCGTTACTTAGCCTTTTTACAAGCTGAGTTAAGTTCTCTAGGTATATATTTCCATCAATACAACTTTAGATTTATTTATCACATTACTAATTACTCTATTTAAAAGGTAAACTCATGATCATTTGATTTGAATTTTTGTATCTCTTTACTATCGCTTTGGTTAAGTAAAGACATCTAAAATGTAGTTTTCCACAAGACAAACAAAGACTAAGAAAATTTAGCCAAATACGCTTCAAGAACTTCTTTGCTTGGTATATATGCTGGCCTTATTAACTCTGTGGTACTTGATAATACAACTTTTCAAAATCCTACATCACTGGGGCCCCTGAGTGGCCTAATCTGTTGAGCATTTGACTTTTGATTTTGGCCCAGGTCATGATCTCACAGTTCGTGAGTTCGAGCCCCATGTTGGCTCCTTGCTGATAGTGCTGCTGAGCCTGCTTGGAATTCTCTCTCCCTCTTTCTCCGCCTCTTCCCACACATGCTCTCTGTCTCTTTCTGTCTCTCTCTCTCTTTTTCTCTATCTCAGATAAATAAATAAATAAATATCCTACAACCTTGAAATAGCAAAACACAAAGAAAGCACCAAGAAGCCCAAATACTCACAGTGGTCATTAAAGGTATTTCCCCAGTGATCCCTGAATTAATGGTGCATCATTCACACAGATGAGCTCTCATTTCTTACTCTGTCTTCTGCTTCTCAATGACACGTTGCATTATTCTTGCATAGCTTTTTTCTTCTTTGATTATTTTTAGAAAGTTTTCATGGCCTGTATTCTACTCCGCTTCAATTACCCTGTATTTGCTATTCAATTTGTAGGCCCTTGTTTCTTCATAATGAAAACAAAAAGTATAGAAATTCAGAATTGTTTCCAAGATCCTCAGGAAAAAGTTCCTGTCTGTTCACTGAAGTGGAAGTCCTTACTGATTTAAGGCTATTTGAAGAAAATCACTAGGTTCAGTTGCATTAAAAGGAAACTGGCTCCTATAAAATGTTATTTGTTTAAGATTTGGCTACATAGGGGGCGCCTGGGTGGCTCAGTTGGTTAAGTGTCCGATTTCAGCTCGGATCATGATCTTGTAATTTGTGAGCTTGAACCCTGCATCTGACTCTGTGCTGACAGCTCAGAGCCTGGAGCCTGCTTCAGATTTTGTGTCTCCCTTCTCTGTCTAACCCCACTCATGCACAAGCTCTCTCTCTCTCTCTCTCTCTCTCTCTCTCTCTCTCTCAAAAATAAATAAATATTTTTTTAAAAAATTGGCTACACAGTTACATATTAGTCAAACTCATCTACTAAAATATATATATATGTATATATATGTAATTTGTACATATATATATATATGTAATTTGCCTTTTGGTGTCTATTTCCATGTCTTTTCCTACATGAAGACCTCATTGTGTAAATATACTTATTTTAGATTATTCATTTATTTATTCTTATGATACAATTTTTTTAAAAAGTCTGTATTTAGGAGTGCCTGGGTGGCTCAGTCAGTTAAGCATCCAACTCGATTTTGACTCAGGTCCTGATCTCACAGTTCAGTTCCTGGGACTGAGCCCCCTGGTTCTCGGTGCTGACAGCCTGGAGCCTGCTTGAGATTTTCTCTTTGCTCTCTCTCTCCACCTCCCCTTGCTTGTGCTCACTCTTTCTCTCTCAAAATAAATAAGTAAACATTAAAAAAAACCCTCTGTATTTAAATGCATGTAAGATTGAGTGAGGGCAAGGGTTCTGTCTTGATGGTGGTTTCAGGTGCTAAATAAATATTAGTGGCTTAATTAATGCATCCTACAAAAAATAATCAATTGACTCAATCAGTTTCCTAAATGTAAAAAGCCAAATTAACTAGACAATCCTGTTAAAATGGACAAATACATAATTGCTGGCAGTAAGTTATACAGTAGGTTTCTGAAACTTGTTCATCTTGTAAAATCGAAACTTCATGCCCCTTGAAGAACTCCATGTCACCCTTTCCTCCGCCTTAGCAGCCACTATTCAACTCTGCTTCTATAAATTTAGCTTTTTTAGATGTTTTTTTAGATTCCACCTCATGTAAGTGGAATCATGCAGTATTTTTCTTTCTGACATAATGTCACTACTTAGCATAATGTCCTCCAGTTTCATCCATGTTGTGTCTGGTGTCAAGATTTCCTCTTCCTCCTCTTCCTCCACCACTCCCTCCTCTTCCTCCTCTTCCACCAACCCCTCCTCTTCTTCTTCCTCCTCCTCCTCCTCCTCCTCCTCTTTCTCCTCCTCCTTCTCCCCCTGCTTCTCCTTTTTTCCCCCTTTTTCTTCTATTTCTCCTTCATATCCTACTTCTTCCTCAAAATATGCAGTTGGAAAAGGGAGTACATTAATAGTCTTTTGAGATAATTGTTGATATTTTTCCTTGCCACCACAACAAATCTCAACAAATGGTTTCTTGAAAGCTAGTTGCAGTGTGGAATCTGATATATCAGTATATTTTATGTATTCTGTTACATGAAAATCCATCGGTCTATTTGCATTTTGAAAAAACAGTTTTACCATTTCATGCTTTGTCTTTTGTAAAATAATCATTTGCTGAGTTATGCATATTTTTCAAATATTGATATGCTTCATTATACAACAATCTAAAATTAATATTTATAATTTTTATTACCAATCGAATCCTAAAGTATTGGTGGGCTGGCTATAATGTTTATGTTAATAGATATAACTTTGCAATCATTCTAATTTTTGCTTGAAAATTCAAATTTTGTGATTGGCAGCAAACACGGTTGCTTTTCTCCAGGTTGTAAGTCATTTGGTTTATTGACAAGCAAATGCCTGACAAACACCAAGTTTGAATTTCTGTATTTCCTTGTCAGTCATTCTTCCAAGTAAAAATAATTTTTCAAGAAAAAAGTGGCTAGTTTATCTCACAACCCAAATAATTGCACACCTGCTTGAGGAGATAACCACTATACTTTGGTGTGCAAGAGAGTAGCTTTCTGTGGCCGTGCCATTTCCTCACACAGGATACTTACAATGTCTATTCAGGAGCATTCCTAAAAGAAACTGAGTTTTGTTTGTTTGTTTGTTTTTCTTTGAGCATATGAGAAGAATACAATGGTTACTGATATCATTTGGTGCCTCTAATGTGATTCAGACAAAAATGCCAGCACTACTTTTACAAAGAGTAAAATTGAATACAATGAAAACAATCAATCAATCAATCAATAAAGACTTATAATTAGAAAAATAGGTTTGATGTTTTGGACCTCCCAGGAGGCTCTCACAGACGACCCAGGAGTTCACAGACCACACTTGAAAACAGCTCTCCAGATTTTACAACATGCATATTTGACACATTGAATTCAACTATCAATTAAAACATTAAACACATCCCAGACAATGAAAGAACGTTAGAATACTCTAATGTCTTTTATGCTATTACTGGCATGTATCTGAATACATATATATTTTTGCAAAACCTTTAAGCGATTTTTATTGCTTTGTACCAAAAATATTTATGTGGGTTTATCCACATATTTAGCATTTCCATTGTTCTGTATCTTTTGTTACATATTTAAATTTCTGTCAGAAACTTTTTTGTTTTTGTTTTAAGTACTCTCTTTAGAAGGTCTCAGTGAGGTCCAAAAAATTAATTCCCTTCTCTCATATGTTTGACCACATATTTGTTTTGCCTTTATTTTTATTAGAGTATTTTAACTGGAGATAAAATTTTAGACTATTTATTATCATCAACTATTATTATTATTTTATTATCATACTTTAAAAATGTCATTCTATATTCTTCTGGTTACTATCATTTCATGATTCCATCTGGATATTAACCCTTACTGTCCAATTACTTCCAAGTGCTGTTTTGTTTGTTTCTTGTTTCTTAGTCCTGTATTTTATCCAGCTTTATTAGTTGTTCTTGGCAGAGTTTTTTTCTCATACAAGCTACTCCATTGTGTCTGGGAACAGAGTTCCTTTCTAATTCATTTTTTAATTATAAAGTAAAATAAATAATGGAAGAAGTGTTATATCTAATTTTAATTGTACTTAATTATTTTAAGTATTCAGATACCACAATATTTGTTTGACCTTGTCTATTGGAAGACTCGAGTGGAAAATATCAGCTACGTTGAATCTGTTCACACATTACTTCCTGTGGTTCTAAGGCAGAAAGCTGAAATTTGTCTTTGTGTCAGACTCTTGTACTTTGGAATGAATCATTTTGATAAACTCTTGGTCATGAATATGTAAGCCAAGTACCTTTGTATTGTGTTGGCAGCAGGCCCAAATATATGTTGAGTAAGAAAAATGCCAAATCTTTGTAAGAAGTTGATAAGGATTTCCATTATAGTGTGAGAGGTTATACCAGTGAAATAGGCAGCTCAGCAGAGGGATGATCTTCAGCCTCCTATGGTAGAAGTCCAAGGAAAGACACCAAAGAAAGTAAGGAGCTAAATGCAGAGGTACCCATGGAGGAAAGGGACTAGCAAGATGGGGAAAAAAGAGTAATAGCCAACAAGAACCTCCCCAGTGGATGTGAAAAACCAATGACCTGAAGGGAAGAGGTCTGCGAGACAATTTTCAATACGTTTCTTCATTTTAATTCTTTAATGATATTTTCCTGAGGAGCTATAGTTTTGACCTTCTAAAGTACTGTTCAATGCAAACATTTTAAGTGGCACAGAAAAGCAGAGATGAGGCCACCAGATGTTGCTTGGGAGGGGCAGTTCATAGCCAGAGATGAAAACATTATACACACACACACCAGGAGATGACTGTCTTCTCCATAGATTCCAGGAATTACATAAGGAAATTATTGGACTTGAGTTATTTTATTTTGCTTCAAAAAGAAAAGTTAACCTCAAAAGGATGGAAAATGTGGATGCACTTAGGTTGTAATGTCTATTGAAATAATCACCAAAGTAGAGAATTATATAGAAAAAGTTTCATAGAAGGATATTTGATACTTGAAGAAATGATAGAAAATCCATGTTTTTAAAGACTACTAACTATGCAATACTGAAGAGTGAATATGCCTAAATTAAACTCAATATTCATTTGTTTTCTATTTTTAATAACACTACCAATCAAAGAAAAACAAAATATCTTAGAAGGTATGCTTTACCTTTGCAAAAACTAGTTCATATTAATAAGGAGTCCAGCCTTTAACCCCAAGAGCTTCCTCGAAATAACAGGCCTCTGGTTACAACTTCTAAAATACAAGTTAAGTAGATTTTTAGTTATGCTCTTTTCTGTGGAACCACAAAATGGCAAATCTCTAAACTTCAAAAACTTCAAAGCATTGTTGGAAATCGATTTATAGTGTAAAACTCTACATACTACTAGAAGGAAAGGTAAGTTTTCTTCTCTTTCATTTGTTCTTAAAAAATATCTTCAAATGTTAAAGCAATTTTTTGTGGTTTGGAGAAATAGAGTGAAGCAAAATAATATATATATATTTTTTCATTTGCCCGAAATTCTCTACCACTTTTATACCACTATATGCATATTATAGTAAGCCACTGGGGGAAATATCATTTTTTTTTAAAAATGCAATCAACAACCAGTTGTTTCAATCCTACATATATCTCTTTGTAATGATTTGACTATATTTTTTCCGTAAATGAACTAATGAAACAGTTTATTGCTTGGTGTAAATATATCATTATTTTATTCATTTAAATATTCTAATTTTAAAATAGGAAGTTCTACATCTTTCTTTCAATGAACATATATTTGACATATTTCAGATGTGCATTCATCAAAATTTACATATTTATGTACCTATATCCCGTATTAATACAAATAGATATAGATAGAACAAATATCACTTCCATAGGCCCCAAATTCCTATAGTTTTATTTTCAGTTCAGAGCACACGTTCAATTCCACACACTTATTAATCAACCATTAGGAGTGTGTTACTATGTTGAAGCAGCCATGGCCTTTGTTCCATGTCACTTGTGTAGGCTTAGGCTGACGCATAGCTACAAGGCATGAGGGATCAAAGTAATTAAAGTTCCAATCATTTACCTTTCTATGTTCAGTGTCAACTCAGATAGCCTTCCCCTTGAATTTCTAGTATTTAATATGGCCAGATGTGTGTGTTGGTGGTGTGCGTGCACTCACATCTGCATGTCTGTGTGCTTGTAAACAATAAAGAAGTGCCATTATTTTTGCTGTATTTATAAAATTTTTCAGCATTTTCATTTTGGAGTTTGCTTATGTATTATTAAATTCCTTCCTCATTATGATTTTTAAAACTAGAAACCTTGACTTTAAATGAGTTTACATTTCACCCAAAGTTGGGACTGGCTTTGCCTTAGTGTGTAAGATGGGAATCGTCAGTAGGTAGACGTTGTATCATTAAATGGAATGTAGGGGAAGGTTTGCACGGTCCTCTAAACGATCCTTTGGCATTAAGTTGGATAAATATGAGTCCATCTATGAAAGTCAGTTACAAAATCCTTAACAGATTTTGCAGATGAAGACTTAGTTTACAATTGAAGTTTATATTTCCAACAGCCAGCTTTTCTTTTTTTATTCTTTATTTTTTTATTTATTTTTTAGATTTATTTATTTTTGAGAGACAGAGCTAAAGCGGAGGTGGGGTAGAGAGAGAAGGAGACGTAGAATCTGAAGCAGGCTCTAGGCTCTGAGCAAACATTCAGCACAGCCCACTGTGGGGTTTGAACCCACTGAACTGTGAGATCATGACCTGAGCCGAAGTCGAATGCTTAACCAACCAAGCCAACCAAGCCACCCAGGCGCCCCGCTTTTTTTAAACTTAAAAAATTTTTTTAATGTTCTTTATTTATTTTTGAGAAACAGAGACAGTGAGAATGGGGGGGGGGGTGGTCAGGGAGAGAGGGAGACACAGAATGTGAAACAGGCTCCAGGCTCTGAGCTGTCAGCACAGAGCTTGAGGCGGGGCTCAAACCTACGAACCGTGAGATCATGATCTGAGCAGAAGCCGGACGCTTAACCAACTGAGCCACACAGGTGCCCCTAACAGCAACCTTTTGTATTCAAGAGTAAATAAAAAATAATTGGTTTAGATTAAAATTGGGTTTCCAGCAGAAGTTCACTGTAATGTCATGGTACTCAATTGTGAATATTAACCAAGTTGATGAACTCCAGGCAATCTTTCACATTACTATTTAATAGTCTGTTCTCTAGATGATAGCTGCTAAGATTTTAGAAAGATTTACATTTTAGGGGCATAACCAACACCACATTAACATTTACCATGGGAATCTATTCAATAACACCAATTTATGAATTCCATCCCTACCACCTTGGCTTTATACAATTTAATCTTGCCCTAATACTTTTAGTTAACCATACTAAATGTGGCAATAAAGGTTTTTAAATATCTGTACTTATTCAGTTTGATTTTATTTCGAAAAGATCTCCCTATTTTTAAATGTTTTTTAATACATTATTTTTTGTTTGCTTGTTTTGTGGCAGCTTAGATAGGAAGGAAGCATATTTCTAAAATATCTACTAAAAAAAAAAGAACCCGAGTACTTTTCAACAAAAAAAATTTAGCCTAGATATTTAGATAACTATTACCTGAAAAGAATAGTAGATAAGTGGAATTATTACTTTTATCAAGTGTATCGGTTAAGGAATTATACCCTCAACGGAGTCATATGGGTAATAATGCAGTTATTGTTAGCATTTGATTAGTGTCACGCATTAATTGTTTGTTGTTGTCGTTGTTGTTGATTGATGGCTTTAGGATAATATATTTGTTCCAAGTTTCCTCCATGAAACATTCTTTTGATCCTGAAAGTTATCCTGTTAGAATCTCCTGGCCTCTGGCATTCAGTTGCTAACAGCATGTTCAGTTAGCTCTGAATGCCATAGAACTTTAAAGCAGCATTTTGTCAACAGGACGCCAAGTCACATGTGACAAATTAACAAGGCAAGATTCTCTTCATAGAGGTACTTTGTCTTTTTAGTCATTAAAAGATTACCAAATGCATTATTTTTGTTATTTATTATTACACAGAATTCACTATAGGTTCCCTGGCTCTTTGGTTAGGCTGACCTTTCTGGTCCATGAAAAGCAGTTGTAAAAACTGGTTTTGCCAGACTTTTCATAAACTAGTTGAGTTTAGGAAAAGAAATGGATGATTGATGCATGTTATATTGTGTGTGTATGTGTGTGTGTGTCTGTGCATGTCTGTCTGTCTACACATATTATCTATCTTTCTATTTCAAATATAAAAACAAAATTAAAATTTTCATCTGATCTCATAGTTTTTCAGAAAATCAAGGATATTTAATGAAAAATGTGAAATAAATCTAATTATAGAAAAAGAAAAAACAAACTTTCCAAATATTGACAATTGGCAGACTTAATATATTTTAGAGTTCCTGTATTTAAAATTAAAAAGTCCAACGATACAATATAGGTCTGGGTATGAATTTGGTAGTATATGAGTCTGTATTTGACAAAATCACAATATCACATAAAAGTCTTACTTTTTACAGCTACTTCTTTCATCATTTTGTATTTTTAAAATGCCATCTTAAAAAAACGCATTTAAATATTTGCTAACGTGAAAAGCATTGCAGTGTAAACTATTCTGGGCTGTAAAAAAAATCTAAGAAAAAGCCACATATGAGTGGCTCTTTTGCCTCTCCTTCTGTAGAACTTGTATTTTTTTCAGTTTTTTATTACATTGACTAGAACAGCCAGCACTGTACAGAGTAGTTCTGTGATAACGAGGTCTCATTGTGCACATCTAGATAAAATTCTTCTGAGATTTTATTAGAGAATATAATGAAGCTCTTGGTTTAAAGTAAGTTGTCTTTATCGCCTAAAGAAGATTTCCATCCTTATTTATAAGTTTTTATTAGGAATGGTTGTTGAATTTTATCAACGATCAGTTCTACATATATTCAAATGTTTTATGATTTTAATCAACCTGTTATAAATTTATTAATAAATTTTCTTATGTTAAATTATTCTCATATCCCTAGGTTTAAGTTGGATTGTGTGTAATGAGATTTTTCTAGCATGGGAATCCTTTTTCACCATCTTAAGTTGTAAGCATTTATTAATATTAAAGATTGATCTAGAGTTTTCGCTTGGATTTTTTAATTTAAGGATTAAGATTATACTAATTCCATATAATCCATAGGAGAGTTCCCCATCTTTTTTTATTCACTCCTGAAAGTGAAAACACACTCCTCTTTCTCTCTCTATTATCTCAATCTTAATCCCTGTAAAATAGAGAATGAAAGATAGAAATGTGTGATAATGCAAAGTTAAACCTGACTATAATGAAGAAATGGAGGCTAATTTAATAAATTAAAACTTTCCCTTGTTGCATTTACATCAGCAACTAATACCCAGTACTGGTCGTCTTGATTGCTTTTCAGTGTTGATTGCAATGAAATAACGAGCCACATCAATACATGACATGAGAAACTAATCTGAGAAATGGTCCCAGAAGACTTTCTTATTGACATTCACTGAATTCTAAGAGAACACCAATTCTTCCAAATATCCATGTCTATTTACTAAGAGAAAAATGACATTTATTTTTAAAATTCTGCACAGGCATTTTCATTTTCTATTTAAAAATATAACATCTTATACAGACTTAATATTCATTATTTCTGCTAACTTGCATCAATACATTATATCTGCTAAATTTTAATACTATTTTGTGGATTAAACCTGCTTAAACACAACCAAAGAAACACAACTGTTTCTTAAGCTTTGTTTTTCTCACACACAACATTGAGTATCTGATGGGAGACCTTCACCTTTCAATAGGAAAAATAAACACAAACCTAAAATTGTACATTAAATGCCAATGTTTTTATCAATCCATTATAACTCATTGAGGAGCCCCAAATTAAGTGCATGTGACCTAGGAACCACTAACTACTTAAATGGTCTTCAGATAATTTGTCTTTCAATAGAATTGAGTGAGAGTAGACACTAAAACTTCATCCCAAGTGTACTTTTTAAGCCATAGGTAATTAATAGTGTAGCTCTTATATTGTTTATGAAAGACTTGTCATAGAAAGTTGCATATTTTCCACTACTAATACATTTTTGATCTTAGAAGTACAATAAAAATTCTCCCAGAATTGTAACGATGAATATAAGTACTTCTTTTTTTAATGATGTGATTTTATACCTCACCCAATCTCTTAAGTATGTAGATCTTTATATATAAATATATGCTTGAATGTATGTATTTCTTTATCATACTCCATGTACCTTAACAACTAATTTGAAGTCACATTAAACCAGGATATGTGAAGAAGTATCATCTCTATTTTGTTTGGCCTGTTTTTGAATCTAGAAAAATACTGAGGTTCTACTGATCTGACAGATTTTATATTGACTAATTTCTAAATTTAGATATCAAAATTTCTATCATGTATATAATCTCTGCCCATATCTTCTATTAAATAACATATTACATTACACTTCCAAATGTAGTTACCTCCCTATGCATATGTCTCATTTTCAATGCTCTGTTTTAAACTTCCGGAGGAAAAAAGCATGTATTTTTTTATTTGTTTTCTGTGTGATGAGAAATATAGTCCCTCTGAATTACCACTCTACACTTGTTCTCTTACCCACACACATATGCACACACTCACTTATTGCTTCTATAAATTCTGACATTTCTATGATTCTATTTGCAATTTTTGGTAAGTGCATGTCAATAAAGGTACTGAAGTTTGGAGAAGACTTCAAGTATGTCTATCTACCTCAAATTTATACACATCTTAGCTTGGAAGACTTCAAATTTCACCAAACTTGGGATTGGGAAAGTGAGGATTCAAAACTAACTGATTTAACTTTCTTCGGAAAGCAGGCCCCGGATGACTTATAGGTTATGAAGCAATATATTCATTTAATCTTGATATAATTTTAGATACAAGAAATTTGTTTTTGGATGTGGATGTTTTGGGGTTCTGTGTTACCAGGTGGTGTTTCCAACAGCATAAACCTTTTGCAGATGCATAATTTTAATAAGTAAAATGATTTTAAACAACAGTTTTAAAGTTAAATACAAATAATAAAAGGTACTCATTAAAAAGTATTTGGATGGGTTATTTTTTTCACTATGTTTACAACAACCATTTGTATATTTCAAAGAAAAGTGGTTTTTTCGCCATTATTAGTTGGTACAAAACTCAACCTTTCATTATATTTTGATAGCATTTGCAAAAAAATAATATAAATATGATGTTTAAGTTTTTCATACTTTAATGTTTCTTCTTTCTGTGTATTTTTAGGAGCCAAAAGCTTTGGGTGTGTCTAGACAATTAGTCATTTGCCTCCTTAAAATCATGGCCAATGGACTAACTACAGAAAGGTATCACTTTGGAAAATGGCCTTATGTAAATGAACCTGTGAAAATCTGACATTGTTGTGTGTGTGCACAAATAACATATTAATTGCCAGATTTTTTCTAGTAGGGAAAATACAATATTATATAAAAATACAGTATACATTTAAATAGATTCCAATATATTAGGTACTCATACATACTTCTAACATATGTCACTCAGTATTTACATAGTGAAAAAAGAATATTTCTTAAACTAATTTTCCACCTCAAGGATGTCAAAACTATAAAAAGGATAATGTTAACAAAACTATACTTAACGGCACTAAATATAAAGGTGCAGGTAGCATTGTAAGCCATCTGGAACTCCCAGTGGATGGCTATATACCTCCCGTCACACAAACACACAGACACACTTTCTCTCTATGGGAAACAGAAAACATCTGTTTGGTTTTTTGAAATGCAGCCAAGTATGCATTAGAGCAGGTAGCATCAGGTTAAACTGTGTAACCAAAACAAGCACTAATCCCGTTTAGCATATACACACTTTTTAATGACCATAATGTTTCATGTCAGAGGAACTTTTAAATAATTTCTCAAACATTAGAAATACATGTGACTGGAATACCTTTAAAAGAAAATATAGTGATCAGAGAAACTACATTGAAATATTCTGAAAGTTTTAACCAGTAATTAAAACTTTCTTTAATGAGATTCTCTGGATTTTATATATTTGTTGCCCTTAGTTTTTCTTTGCTCTTCAATGTCTAGTTTCTCAAAAAGTTTTTTAAATATCATACTGGAATAAATTTTGTGCCAGTACATTGCTTACTCATGTTCCTCCATTTATTTGTGCAGTTAATACCACAAGATAAATTTAGAAATCTATAGCAGGGTTTCTTCGAGTCTAATGACTATAAATGGTATATAATTCATAAATAATCATTGTCAAGGAAAACTGTGTAATTTAAAATATTACCAAGAAATTCAATATGCCAAAATACTTAGACTGCTCAGATGTGCAGGTCCAATTTATTTGTAAAAAGTATATTCATGCAGAAGATTGCACCAATATTACAAATAAAAGTATTCCTGATAAATATATGTGAAGCTTCAACAGTTCTCTTTATAACTTTTAAGAGACCTGTGCTTATGGTTTTATATCTGCAGCTGAATCACATAAGAAGTTTAGAATATTTGTACTTTTCTTTCTGTTTTGAACTATTATCATCTGGAAAAGCTATAAAATATTGTATCAATAGTTATTTTGTTTTTGATTATATACTACATTTCACGCCAGTACAATTCAACGTTTTAGAAACTCGGTATTAATCAGAGGTGGTCTGACATATTCTGACATATCTTCTTTCAGATTTCTACAAATAAAGTATTTTCTATCAATGATTATTTTTAAAATTTAAATATATCAAATTAAATGAAATACACGATATATGAAAATATCTTTCCTGCACAAGGTGCTTTTCTTTCAGTCTTTCGTATGTTTGGAGGCACCTCTGGAAGGACCGCAAGAGGAGCTCCATGGATTTCTCTAGGAACACAATCATTACCGTGAAAATTATATAAAAACATAAGAACTCATTTAAAATCTCTGGAAATTGTCCTAACGTCCTATAGGAGATGAAGACATGTTTACTGAGGATAAGCTCCTAGGTATCTGGAAGAATGAGAGTCTGGGATGTAACCCACTGAGCTGCTCCCTCTCCCTCCTCGTTTTCTTTACTTACTGAGATGAAAGCTTTACTCCTGGTAGATGTAGCCAAGACCACAGAACACCCTTTGGTCCAATGCCAGGGCAGGGCCAGGGCATCTCCCCGGGAGTGGCAGGCCAGAGGACTGAATTCAAGGTGTCGGCCTGGACAGCACACTCCTTGCTGGCCTCTCCAAGCTTCTGTGGCCCTTGGTAATCCGTGGCTTGTGGAGGCTTAGCTTCAATCTCTGCCTCCAGTTTTACATGGGACACTCTGTCCTTCGGTGTCCTCTTCTCTCATAAAGTCATTCGACTTAAGATCCATGATAAATCCGGAATGATTTCATCGCTAGGTCCTTAACGATTTACAACTGCAAAGATTCTATTTCCAAGCACAGTCACATTCTGAAGTTCCCTGTAGACAGAAATATTTGGAGAAATTGTTCAATCCACGACATGCATGAAATTTAAGTAGTGGAAATTGCATAGGTCAGAAACACTGGTTTGACTCCTTTTCCAAGATTTACTGACTGTGTGATTTGGGGCGAAATACTTAAACCTGTGAACCTCAGAATCCTCACTGGTGGTTAAAAAATAGTGATAATGATTTTTATCTCAGAAAGTAATACGAGGATTAAAAATTATGCGTATGAAGTGTTTTCATTCTCTGACATGGATAAAGGAAATATCCGATAAATGGGAATTTTAAAAATCTCTTATCCAAAGTAAAATTTTAATAATAGCATGTGAATCATAGCTTTGAATTCAAGTGTCTCTGACTCAAAAAACTCTCGTCCACAGATTTTATTCTTCTGGCACATGTGGAATTGCATTACAATGTTAACTCTTACTAGGGGACTGTTGAGATGAGATCTTTTAAAGTAAAGTATGTTTATATTAATATTAGTTATGGTTTGTGGTTATTCCATTTAGGATAAGTTGCTAATGGTCTCTGATTCAGCTTTTGCATAAACAGGACAAAACGCTTATCATATGTAGCCCAATTGGACAATATCCAGAACCACAAACCATGAATTATTCTAAGGAATCTCTTACAAGGAAAATATACTGATTTTTACAAAACAGTTGTTATGCATGGATTTTTTTATGTGTGACATACACTGATCAGTAAAATAATTAAATTTTGATATTATTAAAAATAATCAAAATGAAAACATAATTTTAAAAAGAGAACCTGTATTATCCTGTACTATTATTAACTCAGAAAATTTTTAAAATATGTTTGTTCAGAGGGCTGCAGTTAAGGCAATTGAACTAGATGTTAAATAATCGTATTTGAGAAAATTGAATTCAACTAATATTGGCGACATTTATAGTGATTTCATGGACATACTTCTGAATATGCATGTTTTATAATTTAGTTAATCAAACCACTTCACGATTCCTTTTGCCCCTTTACTTTTACTTCATATTCTCATTTTTTAAAAAATATTTCTTGATTTTTAGATTCATAAAGAGACTTAATTTTTTCTTTTACATTTATTTATTTTTGAGACACAGAGAGAGACAGAGCATGGACAGGGGAGGGGCAGAGAGAGAAAGAGACTTTAATATTTTGCTTTTTCACACGTCAAAATATAACATGGCTATTAAAATTAACTAAGTCAACTTGTATCAACATGAATAAGATTCAGAAAATTAAGTGGAATCAAGTTGCAAAAAGAATTATATATATTTAGTAAAAAAAAATGGCAATGTTACATAGTCCTTACATTTACAAAAATTGTGTATGAAAGTACAAAACATGAATGAGATTTGGGCTCAGCAATGTCTCTGAGGAGGTCAGGAAGACAAAGGACTCAGGGTGTATTAAATTTGAGCAGTTGATATTTTATTTGACCCAGAGAATGAGAGAAATTTGAAGAAAATGTGGCAAAATATTAACTTATTTCTGCTATAAAATTTTCTGTATGTTTTATATATATAATCATTTTTAACATGATATAGATTTAGTCATCAAATCCAGCTGGCAAATCAAATCGAGTTCCCGTCTAATGAAAACAAAACAAGAAAAACAAATAAAAAATAAAACAAAAAATATGTAATAGTACAAACCAAACCAAAAATCTTTCTTCTTGTGTTAAAAGATAACGACAAACCAGAGAACCAAATTCTTTGCCTTTTTAGAATGAGAGAAAAATACCACTAATTTTCACACAGGCGTATCTTGTTTTACTGTGCTTCACTTGATGACCCTTCTCAGATTCCCATTTTTACAAACTGAAGATTTGTGGCAACCCTGCATCAGATAAGTCGATCAGTGCCTTTTATTCCAATAGCATTCTTTCATTTCATGTTTCTGTGTCATGTTTTGCTAATTCTCACAATATTTCAACTTTTCCATTATTATTATTACATTTGTTGTGGTGACCTGTAAGAGTAATCTTTAATGTTACTGTTATAATTGTGTTGGGGCACCATGAACCACGGCCATAGAGTAGAGCATTTTTGATAGATCCCTGTTGTTTGTGCTCAGACAACCCCACAGACTAGACATTCCCCATCTCACTCCCTCAGCTCAGGCCTCCCCATATCCTGAGACACACTGATACTGAAATTAGGCTAATGAATAAACCTACAGTAGCCTCTAGGTGTTCAAGTGAAAGGAAGAGTCAACCGATGCAGCAAGCTTTATTATTTTATTTAAAGAAATTGCCACAACCACTTGATCAGTCTGCAGCCATCGACATTGAGGCAGGACCCTTCACCAGCAAAATGGTTGACTCTCTGAACATTCAGATGATGGATAGCATTTTTAGCAATAAAACATTTTTAAATTAAAGTATGCAACTTTTTAATTTAATTTTACTTATTTTTTTTTATTATTTTGAGAAAGAGAGAGTAGGGGGAGGGTAGAGAGAGGGAGAGAGAGAAAATCCCAGGTATGCTCTACGCCCGGTGTGAACCCAATGCTGGGCTCCATCCCATAACCGAAGATCATGCACTGAGCTGAAATCAAGACTCGGATAGTCAACTGACTGAGCCACTCAGGCACCCCAAAATATGTAACTTTTAACTGAATGCTTAGCGCACTTAATAGACTATAGCGCAGTGTAAATATAACTTTTATATGCGCTGGGGAACCGAACAAAATTCATTTGGCTCGCTCTATTACTGTGGTCTGGAACCTAATCTGCAATATTTCTGAGGTATGCCTGTTATCCTTTTGTTTCTTCTTCCTCCTCCTTCCCCAGCCATGTCATTTACTGTTACTTGGAACAGAAGTGGACCTAGGACAAGGCCAGCCACCAGCGTCGCTGATATCAGACAGCACCCGGACTCCGGTGAGCTACAGCTTGGAATCAGAAGTTAGCGAGGTTAGTAGGCTGATCCCCCCCATTTGCTTCTACAGTGTGTGGGGGCGTGTTCACACAAAACCTCCCGCAGAATTTCATCTGTGCACATGAGGCTACCTTAATAACGAAAGATTTCAGGCTTTTCTGGAAAAGCAGAGGGGATGCTGAGCTAAATGGGAAAGTGAAGAGGTTTTCTCAGGGTGGGTCTTGGGAAGTGTTATGGACTGATGGTTGTGTCTCCTCCCAAGATGTACATATTAAATCCCTTCCCACTAGTGTTATAGGGTCTTCGAGGTAATTAGGATTTGATAAAATGATGAAGATAAAGTCCCTAGAGGAAACAGAGAGTTGGCTTCCTCTCTCTGCTCTCTGATGCAATGACCAAAATGTCAGCAGTCTGCAGCCTAGAAGAGGGCTCTCACCAGAACCCAATGACGTTAGCATCCTGACCTGGACTTCCACACTCCAACATTATGAAAAATAAATTTCTGTTGCTCATAGCTGCCCTGCTATGGTAAGACAAGAAATATGGAAAATATAACTCTAAAGTGTAAGGTCTAAGTAATAATTTCAAAGAATTTCAGTCAAATGTCTCTCATTTCTTTTTTTCCTAAATGCCTGTCATTTCTGCATAGAAATAAATTAATAATAAAATTATTAAAGTTATAGTCTCCTAAATTTATTTAAATAGGCTTGGAGAATCCTGTTTGGGACAGAAACGATAAAGGAAGGTAGGTTATAGAAATCCTATTGTTTACATTTAATTTAAAGAGTAAATTTAAGTATTAAATGCATGAGCTTAAATGTTAAAATAAAAGTTACTAACTATATTAGAAGCTGTAAGATCCATCTTCCTGTTGCAGAATTTGGGTGGCAAAGCCAATAGTGGGCTGCGTGCTTTCACGTAACCTGTCATCCTGCAACGGGGAAGCTAAATCCTAGCGGCTGGGAGCATAAGTCTGAAGTTAAACTTCATGGATGAAACAGCTAAGGCCATTTGCAACTTCTGAATCTTCACTGTTTAGTGTTAACAGAGAAGAATTCAGTCAAATTTGGGATATCAAATTTATTTTATACTACTTTTTTCAAAGTAATTGCCTGTATATTGTTTGGCATATTGAATCTAGGCAGAAATAAGTCCCCACATTTTTTTCCTTAATTAGCTGTTCAGCTGCAGCTAATATTACATATACATATAGGTGTAGTTATATATAGCATCATAATTATAATGACGTATATATTTAGTTTTTATACATACATGGTGTTATATTTATAAAGATATATAGTGACATATACTTAGCATATAGTTAGGTAGGTAGGTAGGTAACACCTATCCTGGATGACTAATTTACTTTTATAATTTACTATCTACTTCAGAATGATAACACAATGATTTTTTAAAACTTAGTTTTATTAGTATTTGAATTAAAGCTCTAATCTCATTGAGTAGTTTTCTACTGAAAAAAGAAAGTATTACTAATAATTGAAATAAGTGTAAGGACTTTTAGAGACTAATCACAATACCTGATTTAGAAGGATGTTGGATTAATTAATTTCCACATTTTCTGTGTCTGTGAAAAGCTAACTTCATCCTAAATGAGAGAGAAGAAAAGTGAGAGAAAGTACAGAGTATAGTTGGCCACTCTGGATCCTTGGGGAAATCTACTGAGCTAATGAAAATGTTTACTAAGCCAGCTCTAATTTCCTTCAGAATTGCTTTTAAAGATGTTTTCTTGAACTACTGCCTATCAAATCTAACATTTTGGAAAACCATTTTAAGACTATTTTCTGAGGATTTTTACCCGCCAACCCCATCATGTTTTCTACTTATTTTGGCAAATATCATAACGTATATAATACAAAATATACCTAATAAGCATATAATTTCTAGATCACTGTAGTATAGTAACACTTTTCTTTGCTTATCTCTCTCAGAAGAATTTTTAAGAGTATGCATACATAAAATTTAATAGTTATTTCAGTGGATTTTTAACTTTACATTACAGTCTAAGGCATTCTGGTAACAAATGAATTTAAGTTTTATATTTTATATTCTTTCTGTTAGGATCAATAAATTAGGTTTGGAAATGACACGGCTATATGTACAAACAAATCGTGTATTAAAATTATAGTTGTACCACGAAAGAATATTGAAACAAGTAAACATGGCAGAAAAAAACTCAATCTACCTGGTCACATTACTAACTGGCATATTCTTCCACTTTCCCACCACACTGGTTCTCTCAAAGTTCCTCAAACATATCAACTCTTTCCAGTTTTAGCCCTTTTGTATTTGCTCTTCCCTCTGCCTAGAATACTCTTCATATGTTCTATATTCTTAATCACCCATCACTTCACATAGCCACCTCCATCAACTTAAAATGCCACTTCTTTCAAGAAGACTACCGTGACCACATATCACTTGTAACTGTCTGCAATTATTTCTTCATGTACTTACTGTCTGCCATTCCTCCTCTTCAATGCCCCCTGCCTCATTCTACTAAAATAAGCTTAAGGAAGGCAAGGATCCTGCCCCTTACTCAGTACTTTGTTGTTTTCATACAACATGCTGAAATCTAGTTTAAAAGCTAAATGAATCCTTCAGCCTGTTTTGAAAAAGGAAAAGTCAAATAGTAAGAAATGGCATTGGATTCAAAATAACCGACTTTCTTTCTCTCTTACTAGCAGTAGAATCCCAAGATATTTAACTATTCTAAGATTCACAAGCTGTGAGTGGAAATCATCACATGGGTTGGAGGCATAAGAAAGAAAATGCATCCAAAGTGCCTAATAGTCCCTGATAATTAATAACCACTCAATATATGGTATTTTGCAGTCATCACATTAACTAGTGAGGTAATCTGCATGGTTCTTATGATTCTAGCTGATTGGCATTAAGAATTGCAACACTGTCTTCCCAGGTCTTTTCCCTATTACAAAACTGGGAACATTACCCATAACTGCCTCAGGTTATGCCATTTGAACACTCACTGTTACCTCTGCGGCTTCATTATAGCACCATGAATTCCTTAAATTAAAAGAAGTAGAAGGTATAAAGATTATTGTTCATTAATTACCTCAATTCTTGTTTATTAGCACTTTGTTTTTGCCTCATTAAATTTCAATCAAAACTACAACTGATGGGAAAAAAGGTAGTGGTTCCCATTCTGTGAGAAACTGGAGGGGAGGAGGGCTACCTGACCAAAGTCTTTCTGGTTGTCTGAAAAAAGATTCTGAGAGCAGGAGAAAGAATTCTCCTTCTGATTCCAAGAGAAGTTGGCAGGGCATGCATCGTCGGTTCTTCCTCAATCTTCTCGACCTTTAAACCCCCATTAAATGGTGTTAAGTATTGAGTAAAACCTAAATCTCTTACAGAAAGAGTTATGAGAACATCATCACTTGATAAATTGCTTCCTAATTATGCAATAGCACTATTGTCTCTTTGTTGCGCCAGTGAAATATATGGCTGAAATGGAGATGAAGTAAAGTGCAGAACCAGTGAGTGCAAAAGTTATGTTATTTAATCTGAGCTTCAGAATGTCTACATGACCCAAGTATTCTTACACTGTATACAAATACTTAGAATAAAAGAGGACATATTTATTTATTTATTTATTTTTGCTAAGATCCAGTATATCCATAACCTTCTTCCCCTTAAAAGCCCTTAGCCTTTTTTTTTTTTTTTTTTTTTTTTTTTGCGTATATGGTCATGTGTGATGTTCACACTGGCAAGATACGTGGTGGCCATACTGCCATTAGCTGGTAAAGCACTGAATTCAATTCAAATTATTCGAATCCAAGGCCCATAGAGTAAGAGTGGTTTTAAGTCGGGAAAGGAAAGGAACAACCAAGCGTTGTAGGTAATGATTTAGTGCCATTTACTCGTAAAGTATTTAATTAATGATAGCAGTGGTATAATTTTGCTTTTCGGGTATTTCATGTGAGGACTTTGAAGTCCCCCGGCTGCCCCCAAAGCCTAACCCAGCGGCTGGGCTGAAGCCAGGCAGCATTCAAAGACCACTGCTTCAATTAGCTCCCCCCTACTTAGAACAGGTACTTATTGCCAGTAGTGATAAGTTAATCAACTAATGAGTCGATTAAAGAAGTAATTAAAGTGTAAAACAGCAGGAAGGGACTGGCTTTTAAAAGATGCTGTAATACTTAAGGTTAAGTCAAATCAGCTTACTTATATTACATCAGGTCTGTCTAAAATAAAATTGTCATGTGGTTCTTCTAGCTGGTGAATTCTACGGAATTAAAGTAATCTGCGTGGCTGTTTACTGGTGCCATAGAATCTGGGGAAATATGACTCATTTTAAAAAATTCTCTGCAAGGGCCACTCTGTATTATAAACTAAAAGGTATGTAGGGGAAAAATAGATTTAAAGTACTCGTTGTTTTAATAACTGTGCCAAGATCATGTGGATCAATTGAACATTTAACACACTTTCCTTGTAGCACTGTGCAGAAGAATAAATGCATGTAAACTGTATTTTGACAATATCTACATGTTCTTTGAATGATTCTTAAGTTTGATGTTTATTATACCTCTGAGGCAATTCTTTTATTTGAACACAACTTTGAAATTATAATGGAAATCAATGAAACTGTATGATTAAAGGCACAAGTACTCAAACAGACGCACAATTTTCTAGGATATATATTTGTGGCCACATAGCTCCACATAGTACATTACCACTCAGAGGCTAGAGAAGTTCTTATATTAGTTCCAAAAATGTTTTAGATCAAGTAAAATTAGTTCCTATATTAGGGGAATCTTTCCTTTTATGCCTTTATTAATTCATATAAAGAAAGCAATTTTATACTGTTATCCCACTTTTCAGATTAAGAAATCTAGGGTAAAAGGTAATCATGAACCTTGCTCACGTTGACAGAATTTTTAACAGACTTAGCAAAAGTCCATAGACTGATCTCAGTCTAGTTGTATATAGTATTATTCACCGGATTTTGGTGTTAGCCAAACCCTGAAAGTGTCACTGTGAGGAAATTCTCACTTTTAAAAATATTTTGATACCTTATATTAAAGGGTAACTTTAATGAGGCAGAGAATTTGCTCACTCTCTTCTGTCTAGGTAGAATATATATACAGGTGTGCTTGAAGTTCCTTTAACCAACTGATGTTATTTTAGTAGGCCTGATCAACTATGTTAAGATCCAATCTTTTTTCTTGGGGTCAATACTGAATCTGTATTACATCTAGCTGTCATGGTGATATCCTCTTGGTACTGTCTTTCTCATTAACTATGACACAGTTATTTCTATCTGTAGTTCATGTTAATTCCCAAGTGATATTACACACACACACACACACACACACACACACACACACACACACACGCACGCACATACAAACCTTGGTTTATGAGCATAATTCTTTCTGGAAACATGCTTGTAATCCAAAGCATTTGTATATCAAAGCAAATTTACCCATAAGGATTAATGGAAACTCAGATGACTTGTTCCACAACCCAAAAATATTCATATAAAAATACTCCAATACTGTAATATCACACAAAATAATAAACAGAATATCAATTTTTAAATATTTACTTATTTTGGGGAGAGCACAAGCAGGGGAGAAGCAGGGAGAGGGAAAGAGGATCTAAAGCGGGCTCTGTGCTGACAGGCTGACAGCGGTGAACCCAATGTGGGGCTTGCAGTCACAAACCTGAACTGAAGTCCAATGCTCAACCGACTAAGCCACCCACGTGCCCCAAGAAAATATGAAACTTAAAGAAAAATAAACAAATTAACTTGCATTTACCTTTTTAAACTTTCATGGCTGGGTAGGAGGGAGACAAAAGAGGAGGTTTACTGTATAGGACCACGTTTATGCTATCACTAATGGAATCACTGCCATCTATTTTGCTCAATGGAATCTTTTTCTTTTTCCTACAACTTTAGCCAGGAACCTATCAATGACCTAGAAACAAAGCATTCCTAAGCTTACTCTTGTATGGAAAAGTAAAGGACTGTCCATAGGTGCTTTGAAGTGACAAAAAATACACACACTATTGCCAGCTGTGGGCACCTTCCAACATTTTGAAACATCACTGATTTCTGCCAAGCACGATGGCCTGAGACTGAGCATCTGAGCATGGGAGAGAATCACCCACCCTCTCTCCTGCAGGGAGAGTGAGAGAGAGAGAGAGAGAGAGAGAGAAGAACCATTGACTCTGTTGTGATCATATGATATTCAGTGTCACACACTACTCATATGCAAGACATTGTTCTTTTATCAAGTTAGATTTTACTAGAGATGTTTGCTCATTTTGAGGAACACTCACAGAACAAGTTACTTGCTTGCAATACAAGGTTTTATTGTGTGAAATATGTATATATTTCCAGATGAAGCCCATCATGGTCCAGAGTAGTAGCTCTGGTATATATTGTGTGGTATATATCACAATCATTTGGAGCATTGTAGAAACAGATTGCTGAACTCACCTCCAGGGCTTCAGCATTAGTAGGCTTGGAATGGGTTCTAAGAGTTTGCCTTTCTAACAAGTTTTCAGGTGATGTCGGTGTTTCCTGTTGAGAAAACACCCTTTGAGGAGGACCAGTGTGGAAGAAAGAGCAAATTCTTTGGAAATGGAATGTATAATATTTACCATACTCTGTGTATAATTTGATGTGACATACCTTTTTTCAATACATCTCAGTTATTTCATTATAAAAATCTAAGTCTATCTCACTATCTTCTTGGATAATTATAATCAGTCAATGTATAGTATATGGCAATTAAGGGGTATTCAGATATCTTCTAGATTGCTTCTTTAGTGACTTATAAAAATACTTTTTGTTCTGTTACATATACTGATGCCTCGTACATCAGGCTACATATTTTCTTTAAAGGTTGTTATATTTATTTTTATTTTATTAACCTCTTCTGATGTTAAAGATAGTTTCATTGATATTCAAAATCAATATATTCCCTTGGTTTTTTTTAAATTTTTTATGTCTTTATTTTGAGAGAAAGAGATGAAAGTGAGTGGGGGAGGGACAGAAAGAAGCAAAGAGAGAGAGAGAGAGAGAGAGAGAGAGAGAGAGAGAGAGAGAGTCTAAGTAGGCTCCAGGCTCTGAGCTATCAGCACAGAGCCCGACACGGGGCTCAAACTCAGGGACCATGAGATCATGACCTGAGCTGAAGTCAGACGCTTGACTGACTGAGCCACCCAGGTGCCCTATCCCCTTGTTTTTATCTTCTTTTGTGACTTTGTTGAAGACAGCCTTTGCCTTCAAATTATTACTATTTTTTATTTATTTTTGAGAGACAGAGAGAGACAGCGCAAGCAGGGAAGGGTCGGAGAGAGGAGGAGATACGGAATCTGAAGAGGGTCCAGGCTCTGAGCTAGCTGTCAGCTGTTTGAACCCACAAACTGTGAGATCACGACCTGAGCTGAAGCCAGATGCTTAACCAACTGAGCCACCCAGGCGCCCCTGCCTTCAAATTATTGATGCCCTCTCAGACATGTCCAGTCAGGAGATGAGTCCTTTGATGAACTTCTTTGCCTCTGATATGGCTTTAATATGGCTTAAGAGTTAATCTAGTTAGGAATTGGTTTGGGTTTGGCTTGTCTCTCTCTTTCTCTTCCCATTCACACACACACACACACATTACTTATATATCATCATATCATCAGAATGATTAAAGAATAAATATCAAGACAGAGATTAACTAAAGGCAATATGGGTGGATATTTATCTGATATTCAAAAAAGGTAAAAGCAAAAATTACCTAAAGTGAAACATGAAGATGATAGTGTAAAAAAAAAAGTGAACCCAAGAGCTATCGCACATTATAAAACAGTCTAAGATTCATGTAGTTGATGTTCCCGAAAGAGAGAAAGAGGTAAAGTAGAAAAATGTTTGAAGAAGTCATAAATAAGGATTTTCCAAACTTAATGAAAGAAAATAAACCATGCACCCAAAGCTTTAGACAGCCCCTCCCAAGGAACTAAAAAGAGACATAACACATAGTCAGATTGTTTAAGGGCAGCCAAAGAAAGTTAAGGGTATAAGAAACATTACATCCAGAGAAGCAATGACAACAATAAGAGAAAACTTTTAATTAAAATGATGCAAGCCAGATATCAATGTAATGACAGATTTACTGAAAGTAAAACACTAAAAGAAAGAAAACTGTCAACTCTGAATTCTACATCCATAAAAAAAGCATTATTCTAAAATGAACTCAAATGAAAAACTTTTTCAAACAAACAAAAGCTGAGTGAATGTATTTCCAGCCAATTGTGCTACAAAATATGCTCATGAGGGGCTGGGTGGTTCAGTTGGTTAAGCGTCCAGCTTTGGCTCAGGTCATGATCTTGTAGTTTGTGAGTTCAAGCCCCGCATTGACCTCTGTGCTGACAGCTCAGAGCTTAGAGTCTGCTTTGGATTCTGTGCCTCCCTCTCTCTCTGCCTCTCCCTCACTCATGTTTTCTCTCGGTCTCAAAAATAAATAAGCACTAAAAAAAAAGAATCATTATTTCTTAGTTTTCATTGCTTCAAAAAATAATTTATTATCTAATACAAAATAGTAATAATTTACTGTGGGGTTTATACAATATTTAGAAATAAAATGTGTGATTAAAATGACATAACTTATGGGAGGGTAGAAAAGAAAATGTTTCAATGCATTAATGTGAAGTGCTATAACATATATTTATATTTATATACCTATGCATACTTCTATATATTTATATATACTTAGTACTTATGCCATGTATAACACATATATGTCTACTCATGATATTAAAATTTACTAGATACTTCCTTCTTCTTTTCTGTTGAGACATTAACTTTCCATATAAAGAGGTGTGTTAAATTATTTATCTATATGACATATTATTGCTTTTATTCAAATTTTCCTGTTGCTTTTATTCCATTTTTAATTTAAATTTTATTTAATATCTTTTTCTTCTATTTTTGTGGTCATTGAATGGACACAGAGTTGAATGTTACACATGCTATTGTTATCATTTCTTTGATTTTATTTCACATTTTAAATGTGTACTCACTGTTTTTCATATCATTTTCTTAACCATACTAATATTTATATCTTCTCTCAAATAAGTAAGAGTTTTCATTTTCAGGAGTTACTCTTGCTTTCCTTTTTCCTGCCCTCCCCCTGCCAGTGTTTTCTTCTAAAAGTTAAGTGCTCTATTATTATGGTTGAGCTCTTTATATATTTTTAGAACCAGTTCTTACCTCAACAATAAAATTTCCAAATGACTTATCTACCATTTTTCACTATAACTAATATTCCTCTGAGGAGTACATCCTAAGGGTCTGATTGTGTTTTCTTTTCTTCTCTTTCCTTATATATCTTTTGTATAGCCTATGAACCTTTTATAACTGGTACCTTAATTTTTCTTTTGTTTTATGACATTTTCAGTTAGGATTTCTTTGATTAATTTGTATCCTTTCATTCAGGATCTTTGGTGATATATCTATTGCCATTTCTAATTCCAGTTTCTGTTTTCACTCTTCAGGTTCTTACAATTTAACTTCTCCTTGATTCATTTTTGGCACATTCCTTAACTTGATTTTTCAGCTTACACATTTTGCCATTTGGCTATATCCATTTGACACTTCACAAGAACTAGCGAGTTCTTTATTTCAATAATAATTTTTATTTTATACTCAGATGTCTGCTTGTGTCTTCTTTAAAGTCATCTAATGCTGTTTATTTTTTGTGTTTCTTTAAGGATATTGTCTGTTTAAAATTTCTGTCTTTTCTACACCATTAACTCTGCTTTTTCAGTGGTAGGTTATTCAGTGTACTCTCTTCCTTTTATAGTCTTTGTGATCCTGAGATGTCTTATTGATGCACTTTCTGCCTTCATGTTACCCTGCAAGTCTTAGCTATATGTTGGGATGTGGGGAAGAGAGCCTAAGCTTTGGATTCCTCCTTTCTAGCAGAGTTAGGGGAATAAATGGGAGTGGAGAACCTCAAGGCAAAGCCCTACCATTGGTAGAGGAGGTGTTTACCTCTTCTCTTTTACATCCTACTAGGCGGCCGGGTTCGCGCATACTTCCCAGGTGCCCAGCGGCAGGTATTTCCAGAGTCTTCTGTGGATTGTAATTATCTAACACACAGTGCAGGATGAGCACTGGGAGGAGGAAGCACTCAGAGGCTGACCTCTGTGCACGGTTTTTTGGGTTTTTTTTCTTTTTATAGCATCCACCCCTGTCCCAGTTAGGTTTCCGTCTTTAAAGGTGCTGGATGTGCTTTTAGCAATTCTGGACTAGCGTGATGGCTTGCTGTATGGCAGAATGGGACTAGCAGCATTCGGGCACTAGGGGGCAAAGAAAAAGGAACAACTGGCAAGTCCATCACCACTATATCTTCTGCTTTTGATACCTAGCTATTTTCTAGTTGAAGCCATTGTCGCCGTACTACAATGGAAGCTATCTTACTTCTGCCTTTCTTGAGGATTTTCACAACAGCATGAGACTTGCATGCTTGTGACTGCTTTTTGTAAATATTTTTGAAATCTGTCATTGAGTGTTTAAAATGTTTGTTCATTCTCTTAGTTTTATGAGCTATGAAGAACATCTTTCTTAATTTTCCAGGGAGATTGACAAAAGAAGAAAACGAAAAAAGATTAACATTGTTTGTAGCTTTTTTTCTCAAAAACACACATGCATGTACACAGACAATACTATTATCCTCACTGTTACATGGGAAATTGCTCTGTTAGCTTAAGTTGTAAACCTCAAGTATTTTGCTATAAGAACAACACTAATAACTTCTGCTATGGACAAATGGAATCCCAAGACCATTTCCTTTTAAAATATTACAAATAACATTGTTCAATTTAAATTAAGTCCTACATATTGAGTATCTTTAATTATTTTTGAACTAACTATAATTGTTAGTTAAGATTTTGGATTTCTTTTTTCACTTTGAAAACTTTACATGTATGTTAATACTGAATTTTAAATTCTATTCCTCCATGTGTTTTCAATTAGCAATAATCGCGCCTCTGATAAACCTCACTGGCTACGGTACTGCCATTGCGCAAAGCTCCTCCACGTGTTTTAAGGGTGCTCCGTTTTAATATACAGAATAGATCTCATCCTAGCTTCTGAAAACATGTTTATATTCATGCAAATTATACTAGCACGTTCTTTCCCCCCAAAAGTGTATCTTTTGCTTGGATTTTACAAATAACCATTGTTTGTGACTTTGTTATAATTTTATCCCAATTAATTTAAATAGAAATAAAAAGATGGAGTTGGAAAGAGAATCGACCTCTCAAACATTTAGAAAGAGATTTACTGCATCTTGTGGATACTGCTTAGCTGGAACTGCTCTCTCAATGGGAGGGAAAATTAAAAAACAAACAAACAAACAAGAATTATCTTCTCTCGCAGAGATGTGTCAAGTAAAATGTGCTAAGAGATGCGGTAAAGAATGTGAAGGATTAAAAATAATGCTGGGCTGTTAGTGTTTTCTTCCCACTTTTGTTTACTCCTCTTGAATTATGCTTGATATTATTTGGGTATCAAGTTTTCTTATGGGTTGCAGTGAAGTCAAAATATATTTTACACAAATAAAAAAAAAATATGGAAAAGGCAGTGAAAACATGGCTCAGGGATAATAACCAAAGCTTATTTGTTTGTGAGATTCGGGGGCTTTGTAACTTAGAAAGCTCCTTGTGATGTATTAATTAACTGAAATTCCATATTTTCTTTTATTTGTGTAAAATATATTTTGACTTCACTGCAACCCATAAGAAAACTTGATACCCAAATAATATCCAGCATAATTCAAGAGGACCGTGTCTAAACAGTGCATATATTGCAAGGGTGTCGTGTGCTGAGAGGGCCTAAGCAGGCAATTGTGTTGTGAAACCACAATGAAAAGTCTCAGGCAGAGAACAGCTTTCTGAAAATTGCACCTTTGATGTGTTGGTGACACGAAACTGATGGAGTTCTGTGGAATAATGACTTCCAACATTAATCCTTCCTTTCCTCAAACAGGCAGTATCTTGAGGTGCTCGTTAGGTCTCATATGGAAAGAAAATTTAGCAAATGCCTTTTTTTTAAACTTTTACAAAACTGCTAAGTATTTGTGATATACATGATTACTCTGCTAGGGGGTTATCGAGAGCTGGTAAGTCTGAGGGGAAGCTGGTCAGAATAACACCACTTGACTCTGGAGAATCTCCACCATGTGGTGCGTGGTACACACTAACAGTACTGACTGAGCCTCTTGTATTAATTTAATCTCAAAAGCAGGGCTTTTAGGTTTGATCCATTGGCCTTCTCTTCACTACCTTGCAGCCAAAAGCTTTCTTTTATAATGGCTGGAATTCTAGTCTTCTGGGGTGCCTCTGATGTCATGGCTTTTAGAGGAACACCCCAGAAATGGTATAATGCAGAGAGTACAAAAGACCATGCTTTCAGTTTCTGTGCATATACTAGATAGTTGCCAAGAGTTTTCAGACCCGCTTTAAGGAAAATGAGTATTTGTGTATTTTTAATGTTTTTACAGGGAATTCAATTTTCTTTTCCATTTGAGCATTTATGAGAAAGGTATATAGGTGCCGATGACTTTTGTTAGCTAAAAAGATTGCATAGCTGTTAAGTGAGACAACATACCATCAAAGCATCATTAATGAAGAACTAGATGGTTAAGTTCATGTCTTTCCTTATACTGTGGTTTTAACACACCTTGCAATAGATGTTTGAATAAGAAAACCACTTTTGTGTGAATATCTGTGTTTCTCTCTTTGTGTGTGTGTGTGTGTGTGTAGTGTGTGTATGCACCTGCTATCACTGCTGCATGATTCTCTAATAAAAAGGGCCATCACCCTATACCATCTAGCATCTTAAGATTAATAGGGCCAAGACCAGGAATTGATTTAGTGTTAGAATGTATGAAAACGTGGAAAAGGAAGGCTTAAAAAAGCTGGCTATCAAAATTTAAAAATTCAAAGATTTTATAATGGACTAATTTTTAGATTGCTGTCTGTGCTTCCACAACAGTAGGAGAGTTTTCCTTGCCTCAGACCTTGAAAGTGACCCTCCCCAGAAAGAGTTTGGGCATGGAAGTTTCAGGAGTAATCTTTCTGCAAAGAAACGGCCTATCTGACCTAATTGTGGGGTCTTTCTCTCTCTTTTCTACCACTTGGAGAAAAGCTGCGTGGGAAGCAAAAATTCCTCTTCTCACTATGTTTTGCACATTGTCAGAATTTATTAGCACAGTATTTTCAAAAGAATGACAGGGTTATTAGACATTTCATGGCAGAAACTCAAAAACAATTCTGCATCCTGTTTGGTCAAAACTTGTAACATTTTCAAGAACCACAGAAGCAAGTGGCCTTCCAATGCATGTGTTAAAGGCAGACCTGCCAAGATGATAGAACTTGAGTTTGAAAGAGAAAAATGGAAAGTCAAGTGTATAAAGACGTATTATGCATTAGCATGTGTGGGGGTAGATGCTATTATAATTTACAATAAACAAAGCCTCACAAAAATTCACAAATACCTTCATTTAGAAGTTCTAACCTATGGACACCCTGCATGGAACATGGTCTGTGTCTATACCATGCCAGAAAAATTAGTTAAATATTTAAAAATAATACAAATACATTTTCAAAATGTAGTCAGTATATTAATTGATTTTTTTTGCCTTTGATATGTAAAACAAAACTTGTCTAACCTCTTTTTTTCTGTTGACTAACAGTTTCATTGAATCAACTTGATTCATATGTATACTGTTCAATAATATGAATACAAAATAGCATCGTTTATTGGCACACTAATAGTTAAAAAGTCTTTGTGGTCTAAACAGAAGCTATTGTGTTTCTTTAATGGGAAGACTTTGCTTAAGTTTTAGATTTCAGTTTTCTTTTTACCAGGTTGCTATGAGTTCCTAGTGAAATTTCTTTTATCTTCCATTCTCTGGTTTTAAATATGTTGCTTTAAAAGAAATCTGCAGGGGCACCTAGGTGGCTCAGTCGGTTAAACATCAGACTCTTCATTTCGGCTCAAGCGATGATCTCCAGTTCCTCGGACAGTTTGTGGGCTCAATCTCACAAACTCGATCTCACAAAATCCTCCACCCTGGAGGTCTGAACTCTGAAGCCTGGAGCCTACTTGGGACTCTCTCTCTCCTCTGCCCCTACTCCATTCTCATGTTTTCTCTCTCAAAATAAATAGACATTTTTAAAAAATCTATGGAAAAGTAATCCGAAGAATAATAAAACAAGTTAAAATAGATAAAATACAGGGAGGCCTGAGGGGTTCAGTCAGTTAAGCATCCAACTTTTGATCTCACCTCAGGTCATGATCTCAAGGTTTGTGAAACAGAGCCCCACGTCAGGCTCTGCACTGATAGTGTGAAGCCTGCTAGAGATTCTGTCTCCCTCTGCCCCTCCCCCTCTCAAAACAAATAAACTTTAAAACATAGAGAAAATACAGGTGACTGTTCAGCTTGATGGGGAACGGAGGAAATATTTATTATGTAGGTGTAGATTTATATCCACATTTACGTATTTCCAAGGTATTAGTTAATTCATTAAACTTTTAGTAAGTACTTATTTCTCTTGACCACAAAAGAAAGTCAGGTTAATTTTACCACTATGGTTTAGCACATAACAACATACTTATAAGTGTAGGTGAGACAGCAAGAGAAATACACAGGTAAGATCTTAATTAATATAGAATGATTGTCAGCTTATGTCTGTGGCCAAGACCCATCATATGACAAAATTATAAAATAGTTGATTACTTTTGTTATCTAAGCTGCTACTCTGCTAGTGAGACCCCCCATTTATAACCAAGAATTCCTTGCTCCCAACAGTGTTGTAATCTGTCAGTCCCCCTTCAAATTGCTTGTGCTTGGTTCTCACTCCATCCAATCTCTTCTACTTTGTGCTCCATTGCTTCTCACTTAGTGGTTGATGAAAAGCAATCTGATAAGTGAATTCTTACTAAGGTTTAATTACTTAACAGCTTGATTATTAAATCTCTAAGGGTATTTGGATTTTGAATGGAGGACTATCGGATGTTGTCTTAATTCAATACAATTAATGAGTGGGGGGTTTTGGCAAAGGAAGGCAGTTTGTTGGGGCAAAAAAAGGCAACAGAGAGGAGTATTCCAGAAATATTTTGTATTTTGGAGGAATTGCAAGCAGAAAAACTGTTATATTTGGAGTTAAAATTCCATACATGCCACACCATCTACATTGTTATTTTGGGCAAATCACTTTATGTCTTTGAGTCTCAGTTTTCTCGTCTTTATAATAGAACAATTATCCTAGCACAAGGAATGCTAGGATTAATTGAGAAGTAGAAAATTCTTTATGAGGTATAAATGCACATTGTTATTATCATTCAAGAAAAAATTAGATTTATCTACATTAAAATCATTTTTATTCCTGAGATTTTCTTCATTTAATCAAGTGCCTATAAGGACAGCTACTAAAGAGATAGCTGGATTGGTGAATAATGAAGTTTGTCTTGTGTACATATATATAAGCTTTCTAAATATATTGTTTGCAACTTAAAAGTTTCCTTAAAAAATAACAAACATGGAAAGAGGAACCCTTGAATAAGAACAAATTAAGAAATAAAAATACAGTAGGCCTTAAGGATGGTTCTAGGAAAATTATAGATGCAAATTAATTCATAATTATAAAAACACAAAAGGAAAGGAAATGGGAATTTAAGTTGTTTATAGAATCAAAACACATGGGTAGATGTAGATATATTACTTAGCTTATATGGTATAATTAGTATACAATAAGAAGAAAGGTAATTATTTAAATCCTATTGTCAATGGTGGGACAAAAAGATACAGCATTAATGCACTATTACAGGTAAAATAAAGTGATACAATCTACCAGGAGATTTGGGAGTACTGATAGAAATTTAACATGCATGCATAACCCAATTGGTTTTGGGGCTGGGTTTTTTTAATTAAACTTCTGTTTTAATGTGTCTCAAAATTCTGTGACAGATTTTTGGTCAAGTTTTTTCCATTAAAAGTACAGATTTTAAAAACTAGTAACTTAAAACTGCCGCACACATGCATGCACACACACACACACATGTACACACAATATACAAAACCAAATGGTCCACAAAAGATTCTCTTTTCCTTCTGAAGGTTTTATGATGTATTGTTATCATTAACTAGTCATTTACTATTAAACTTAAATGGCCAATTGACACAAACAGTTCTGAGATAGTTTTCTGACCAGCAACTAAGACTGGGGTGGGAACACCTGGGTGGCTCAGTCAGTTAAACATCTGACTTCAGCTCAGGTCATGATCTCATGGTTCATGAATTGGATCCCTGTGTCGGGCTCTGTGCTGACAGCTCAGAGCCTGGAGACTGTTTCAGATTCTGTGTCTCCCTCTCTCTCTGCCCCTCTCCCACTCACACAGTCTCTAAAAAATAAATACACATTTTAAAAAACTATTAGAAAAAAGACTGGGTGGCAGGGATTGGACATAATGTTCATATAGCTTTCTAAGCTTTCTGGGCAGACGTGGTGACCTTGTCAACTCCAGCTGCCCTCTTGCCCACTGCTTTGATGACACCCACAGCAACCATCTGTCTCCTGTTATGAACAGCAAAATGGCTAGAGGAGGATAGTCAGAGAAGCGCTCGACACACATAGGCTTGCCAGGAACCATATCAGTGATGGCAGTAGCACCAGATTTCAGGAACTTGACACCATCTTCAAACTTTTTCCCAGAACAATGGTTAGTCTTCTTCATCTCAGCAAACTTGCAAACAATTTGAGGTGTGTGACAAGTCAGCATAGGAGCATATCCAGCACTGATTTGACAGGATGGTTTAGGATAATCACTAGAACCATGAAGTCAACTGCTTCCATTGGTGGGTCACTTTTGCTGTCACCAGCCACATTGCCATGATGAACACTTTTGACAGATATGTTCTTGACATTGAAGCCCATATTGTCCCCAGGAAGAGGCTCACTCAGAGCTTCGTGGGCGTTTCAACACTTTACCTCAGTTGTAACATTGACTGGAGCAAAGGTTGACCCCCATGCCTGGTTTAAGAATAGCAGTCTCCACTTGGCTCACAGGGATGGTACCAATACCACCAATTTTGGAGACATCCTGGAGAGGCAGACACAAGGGCTTCCCAACTGGATGAGTTGGTGGCAGAATGAAATTCAGAGATTCAAGCACTGTGGTTCCAGTGTCCTTGCCATTTTTATGGGTGACTTTCCATCCCTTGAACCAAGGTATATTATTAACACTTGGCTCTAGCATATTGTCATGATGCCAACTAGAAATTCTCATGAATGCTAGAGTGTCGGGGTTGTAGCCAATGTCTTGATGTAGATGCTGACTTCTTTAATGATTTCATCATATTTCTTCTGGCTGTAGGGTGGCTCAGTGGAATCCATTTTGTTAATACAACAATTAGTTGTTTTATACTTACTGTGTAAGCCAGAAGGGTATGCTCACAGATTTGCCCATTCTTGGAGATACTTGCTTTAAATTCACCAACACCAGCATGAGCAATGAGGGCAGCGCAGTTAGCCCGAGATGTGCCTGTAATCGTGTTTTCGATAAAGTCCCCATGACCTGGGGCATCCACGATGGTCACGTAATACTTGCTGGTCTGGAATTTCCAGGAAATATCAATGATATCATGTTCATATTCGGCTTTCAGTTTATCCAAGACCCAGGCATACTTGAAGGAGCCCTTTCCCATCTCAGCAGCCTCTTTCTCAATCTTTCTGATCACTCTTTTGTTGGTACCACTGCATTTGTGCCATCAGATGACCAGCAGTGGTAAACTTGCACAAGTCTATGTGTCCAACGACGATGATGTTGATATGAATAGGCTTTTCCTTTCCAAATTTGGTTTAGCTTTAGAGGTGGTTTTCATGACACCTGTGCTCTGGCAGCAAATCCACTGGCAGCTGTTTTTGTTTTTGTTTTTCTTATAAGTATGTGCATGCACAAGGCACCTTGGTTTCTAATGGTGATTATTTAGAGACTACTGAATATCTATCTGTAGAGAAATGTTTAAAACAATTTCAAAACTAGAAAAGAGAGAATGCAACAGATAAAGTTCTGGTAAAGAGCCTCCGAAAGATCTCATGATTTTTGGGCAGAGGAGCACTGCTTGTGCGCTCGCTGAAAAGTGTATGCAACTGAAGAGACTCCATAAATGACATTTTGGAAATCATTTGGAAAATGAGAGATAAAACAAGAGAAAACGGAGTAAATTCTCTCATTTACATAAAAGGGGATTTGCGGATTCTAGATTCAATAAGCGTAAGTATGAGCTCTAGTCCACAGAACGATATCATGAATTTTCAGATATGTATGTTGTTATCATTTTGATATGTTACTAAGACATTGTTGTTTAAACGAATGTGATTTATTTTCTTGAAAGATTTGTTAGACTGCTGGATCAAAGAAATGCCACACACAGCTTGTATTTTTACTCAAGCAAGGCAGTTAGCAAAATCTCTGATTCTCTGGGATCACTGAGCAGTAAGAACTTAACAATCCCTTAGGAAATACCTTTGGGATGTGAACGTAGGACACAGAGAAAGCATCACTACTAGTAGCATGGGCAGAATGTAAGCTACAGAGAAAATACAGGCAGTGGGCTACCATCTAAACTTTGAAATCAAACCTGAATATGAACCCAGGTTCAGAAAATGTCTTATCTATCAATGATCTGTCAATTTGGTATTGTTTAATCTCTCTCCAGCCCCCCATTTTTTTCTTATGTCATTTGAGAATTAAAACATTGCCTACCTTAAGGTTGTTGGGAGAATTCAAGAGGACTAAATGACAGGTGCTTAGTAAGATAACCATCATCAAGTATTATTATATTAAAATGAATACACAGAAGATATAATTAATTAGAAGCACTCAGGTAGAGTAACAGAGAGTCTTTACTTCTTATCCACAACAGTAGCAGCAGAGGCAGAAAAAATTGAATTACGATAATATCATATCATTCTGTAAGGAAAAAAGATAGCTCTTCTCAAGAAGGATGATGAGCACAGGACATTCTCTTATTCAACTAAAGAATATTGGAATTGAGACACTTACACTATTGAATATTTGCAGAAACCTTTCCTTTTTCTCTAACAGTCTTGTATAACTTCTCGGTTTTCTTTATTTAACATTTTCTACAAGTACACTTAAAATAAATATTCAATATCTAAGATAAATTCAGAATACGTATTTCTTGTCTCCTAAGAGAGTCTAACATAATTACTAAATAAAACTCAAAAAGATGAATTAACAAAATAAATATATCCAAACTAACAAAATAAATATAAAAGGGTTAAAGATATTGCCATCACATCTTTATGCAGGGTCCTCAACTTCTTGTGACTTTCTTATTGTTGTCTATATATAGATAAAATTAGGGCTATGGTGATTTTAAACAATGTAATTAAGATAAAATGATTAGTATGGTCATTGGCTAACAATGAAAAATCATGGAAATGTGTTTTTCATTATTATCAGATAAAGTAATTATTATCATATGAGGAAATTATTTAATAAACACCTACTATTTAGAACAGAGAGGAATGGTTCATTTAAAAACTCTAAATATTGTACTCAATGTCAATTGCACTGTGATCCAAGAACATGAAAACACCATGAAATAGATCATGGGATCTCTTATTGTATCAAATGGAAGTATTGTGTTTTCACTAAGAGAAATGATATTTTACTTTATACAGTTAAGATATCATCTAGAAAATTTAGTTTTGGTAGTAACATCTTAAGAGGGACTGGGTATAGAAATAGTAAGGAAGCTGGAGCACTTAATGACTTTTGATTTGGGAAAGGGAAATATCAAAGGAAAAAGGAATGTTAATCTTCCAATATCTAAAGAATTCATGCTTGGAATGCACAATAAATTAGGATTAAGTAGAGAAAGTTATAGGAATCAGATTTTGCGCAAACATAGAGACAAATATTTAGTGGTAGATTTGTCTGACAACTCGATGATGTTTTAGGGATTGAAATCTTCATTTTTGACCAGCTTTTAGTGATCTTTAATTCATACTAAATAAGGGAAGGCAGTACACAGCATGCTTGCTACAAAGTTCCAATTCAGGACCTAAGGCATATATTCTCAGCCAGCAAAGGATGCTTCTTACTGGAGCCCAGGTATCCTTTCATCTAAAATCCTGATAGAATCCTTTAAGATGCATTTTAGACAGCCACTGCCAATCACTTAGTATGCCATTTCTGTCTAAATGATCTCTAAGGTTCTTTAAATTCTAATACCTCATGATATTAGTGTTTGAACCATATTTTATCACCTAGAATACAGGGCATTATGTCCTCCATTTACTTATATAAAAATAATGGGAGTAAAATTTTCAACCAGCAGTGTAATGTCTTATTTCTAACAATAAATGATTTTGAGATAATTCCCATTTCTCAACAGAACCACCAGATGGTATGTTTTCTAGACAAATCATATTTATAACAATGTATTTTTACATTTTGCAATACAACATAAAGCCTAATAATAAGATCTGAATTCTGCAAATACTAGACAAATCTGCAAGTATAACATTCTTCTCTCCTAGCGAACATCCTGTGAATTCATAAATATTTACATATTACAAGTTATAATTATGTAGCACTGGGGAAAAGGGAAAATGTAACTGTATATTTATATCTATAAGAATATAAAAGAACATTCATAAATCACAAATGTGCATTGTTCTAAGAAAAGTACCTACTGAGCTTTTGTATCTTAAGGCCAATACCTAAGACATGTCTCTACATACCCCCCATCAGTGGAATGAAAAATTATAATTGTAAGTTTGAATGACTATTGATTGCTTATTATAGTTTCTATTAATAGTTATACATGATTATGTATGAGCACATCATTGTAGGTATTTGATAATGTAGAAGGGAAAGTTTGTATTGCTACAGGGATAATCCTCCTTAAGAAACTGACAGGCATGATTATAAAAAATACCGCAAAGTATGTATTTGCTCTAAAACAATTACCTAAAATAGTGCATTCAAATGTTATCTTGTTCTTGCTTTTCATACAAGGCATTCCACAGTAAATTTTATATCACAGATTAAGCTGCCCACCAATAAATTTCTGCTAAATAAAAGAGAATTTTTAAGAAATCTGTGATGGATCTAATAGATTCTCTTTGAGTTATCCCAAAGCTTTAAAAAGTGAAAACTAATAAATGGTTCCTACACTTTTGCATTGTTTTCTACAATGATCATCATTTATATTCCGTTTTTAAAAAATTTCATATGCTCCTTTTCTTACCATTTTCACGATAAAATATTCCAACAATGTAATTGTTTCATAACTACATTTTTATGCACATCTCCGCAGGTACATTTATATATTAGAGTAAATTCAGGTCTTAAATAGTCTCACCTCTGGGGTTGACAACTCTTATGTAGCAGTGACCTCCAGTCATCTGATCAAATTTTGGGTTACTTAATAGTTATAATCAAATATATTCTCATCTCTTATTTGAACAAATCATACAGAAATTGAATACAATTTTTATGAACACTAGCAATAAGTTCACTTCTCTGATAATTTTGACATTAAAATTCCATCTTAATAATCCCATCCTTCAGGCTTTGCAGACTCTTAAGGTATTAAAGCAAAAATTATCCTAAGCAGTTAGATTATAATGTATTTAAAGATTAGACATTTCATGTTGAATATTAACTGCTCCACTTCCCAGGAAAAGAAAACTATGCTGATTTTCTTCTTCTATAATTTATACATTTCAAAGGCCATCTATGCAAGTTTCAAATCATATTGCAGAAAAACATACTTAAAATGGACTTGAATATTCTTAGAGTTTCAAAGTATAAGTAACAGCATATTAAGATACATTAGAAACATTTACAATTATTTAATTTTATTTCAAAATAACATACCATAGAGTTATTAAAAATTTAACTATAGCCAATACTTCATAGAGAGAAAATTAGTTAACTAAAGTTGTTAAATTCTGTATTGAAAAAAGTAAATATGTACCCTGTTAGCTATTAAGTATTTATTGAATATGCCCTTTATAATGTGGAACGAGAGAAATTAAAGACAAATTTTAACTAGCAGATGAGAAAATGACCTATTGTCTAGTTTCTCAGGCTTAAAAAGATAATGAATTTATCTTTTATTTATTTATTATTTCTTTTTACTTCTGGGAATTAGGAATGTGATCTGTTCATAAGGACAAAAGACTGTCCTAATTTGAATTTCTTAAAAAAAACAAAATTTTGAGCACATTCGTACATTTCAAAAGTGGTAACTTAAACAAAAGTCAAAAACCCTTTTTTTTCCCCTAAACCTTGTCTTGGTTCTATGGCCATGGTTCTATAAGATATTACAAGCATGTTCAGGATGGCACACATTTACTCACACACAATTTAAGAAGAAAAAGCGCTATAAGTGTTTGTGCCTTTCCCCCAAATTAATATTCATATATTGAAACCTAAGTTCCAATATGATAGTATTTGAAGGTGGGCCTTTGGGAGGTGACTAGGTCATGGAGGTGGTACCCTCCTGAATGAGATTAGTGCCTGTATAGAAGAGACCCCAGAGAGGTATTTTACCACTTCTACCATGAGTGGCCATGGTGAGAAGTTGCTATTTATGAACCGTGAAGTAGGTCCTCACCAGATACTGAATCTACTGGAGCCTTGATCTTGGACAGCCTCCAGAACAGGAGATATGTATTTCTTTTGTTTATAAATCATCCAGTCTATGGTATTCAGTTATAGCAGCTTGAATGAACTAAGACAGAAGGCTTGCAAAATAATAACATGTTTCCAATAGCCCATGTTTCTTATCTCTATCACTTATGATCAAAGGAAAGATATAAGAAGGATAACTTGGATATAAAAATGGATAGAAGTATCTACAAGCTATACCCTTTTGCACAGTACATGTCAATGACATTACAGTAAGACCTTGGATTGCAACTAACTTGTTCTTTGAGTGTCCCTCAAGACGATCAAGCATTTCTAGTAAATTTCAACTTGATAAATGAGAAATGTCTTGCAATACAAGTAGTATGTGATGCCAAATGTCACATGATCATGACTGAGCCAATGGTTTTCTCTCTCTCTCTCTCTCTCTCACTGTGGGGTTGTGGGTGATTTCCTCCCATGCTCAGATACTCAGTCTCAATTTACAGGGTTTGGCAGATATCAGTGAATGTTGGAAGCTGTCCACAAGTGGCACTAGTGTATATTTTGTCACTTTAAAGCACCTATGGACAGTCTCTTGTTTTTTCACACAAGAGTAAGCTTAGGAATGCTTTGTTTCATTCTAGGTCAGGCTGCCTGATGATATAGACCCTTTCCTTTGCTATCTTATTGCCAGTTACATTAGATACAGTATATCATGAGTTTATTAATACTGTACTGTAGTCAACATATGTGTGAGCATATCCAATGCAGAAAAAGGTTGAAAAGAAAGGTGGTAAGAAGAAGGAGATGATTATAGTGCAAATTAAGAAGGAAATCATCGAGAAGTACAAACAAGGAATGTGATTGGCCAAAATTGCAAGATTTTATAAGAAGTCTACATTGACCATTTGCATAATGTTAAGGAAGAAATAAGAAATAAGGGAGCTAGATGCAGCTGAAGGAGTCACAAGAATATCAAAGCAATGGCCCCATGTTCTAGAAGATGTAGAAAAGTTGCTTCTCATTTGGATAAAGGAGAAACAAATAGCAGGTGATTCTGTGACCAGTAACTTTATTTTCAAGAAGGCAAAGGCCTTGTACACTGACCTGGTAAATAAACTGCCAAATATGTCAACAGAAAATGAAGACAGATTCAGGGCAAGCTGGGATGGTTTGATAACTTTAAGAGGAGAAGTAGCATCTGTAGTGTTGTGAGGCTTGGAGAGGCTGTGAGTTTGGATTCTCAGGCAGCTGATGTGTTTGGTGTTGAGTTCCAGAAGCTCATGTTTTCCAAATTTTACTTTCAGGAGCAAGGTTTTAATTGCAATGATGCAGGGATTTTTGGGAAAAGATGCCAAAGTAGACCTACGGTACAGAAGAAGAGAATGCAATGCCTGGTCACAAGCCCATGAAAGACCATCTCACCCTCTTGTTTTGTGCTAATGCAAGTGCAGATTTCAAAGTCAGGCCCTGGTTCATGTATCATTCCAAGAATCTATGAGCCACCAAGAAATGCAAAGTGCAGAAGAGTTAAATGTTACATAGGGGTTCAACAGCAAGACCTGGGTCACTCCTATCTTGTTCATTGAGTGGATCAGCAAGGTCTTGGGTTCTGCAGTGAAGAAATACCTTTGGAAAAGAATCTGCCATTCAAAGCCTTGCTGGTTATGGATAATTGTAGGGAGCTGCCAGAAGAACAAAGATCAACCGCCTGCAGGCAGGGCAGTGTCGGCCCCTCAGGCGCTGTGCTAAAACTTCAGTTTGGTTCCTCCTTTACCCTAGCCTTTATCACTTGACCCTGTTTCTTAGCAACCGACCCAGGTCAGCGGCCTTGCTTCCTGCCTTTTACCCTTTATAAGATGTGTGTGTTCTCTCAATAAAAGAGGCTTGATCAGAGACTTTGTCTTGCCTCCATTCTCTGTGCTCCCTGCCCTACCCCATTCTCACTCCCTCCCTCAGGAACCTGCGTTGACCGACCTGCCGGATGGGTCAGATAATATTCCTGTTCATCCTCCAGGCTTTGAGGATGACTTGCTGGAGGAGTTTGAGTTCATTAAGGTCAAGTTCCTTCCTCCCAACACCACTCCAATCCTCCAGTTTATGGATCAGCAGGTCATTTCAAACATTAAGAAGCTTTTGGTATAATAGTGTTTATACCAAAACACTATTACAGTGATATTTCAAGGTGATCAACAGAACAAACCTTACTCTCCAAGAGTTTTGGAAAAACGATTTCTACATTGTGAACTGTCTCAAGATCATTGACAAAGTGTGTCCTTGTGGGGAGACAATGGGACTCGCAGTGAGTGAGGATAACATTTAAGAGCTGGTAAAGGAACATGGCCAGGAGCTGACCTCCTATGGACTGATGGAGCTGCATTGTGAGCAACAGTAGGAGGTGAAGGTGGAGATGGTGAAGGCAGAGGAGAGGGGGAGAAAGGCAGAGCAATCCCTCATGGCAAATGAGATTAGGGAGATGTGTAAAATGTGGGAAACAATGCAAAATTTTGTAGAAAATCACCACCCAAATAAGGCTGTAACAGTGCAAGCAATGAACCTTTTTAACAACAATGCAATGTCACATTTCCACAAAATCCTCAAAAGGAGACAAAAGCAAGTGTCATTGGATAGATTCCTTGTTAAAGTTGCACTGAAAGAAAAAGATTTCATTGAACCCAGACATAACAGCGATACCATTAGTGATAGTCAAAGTCCTCATACACAAAAACCCTCCTCTCCTATCTCCCTCACAACAGCCATAGAAGTTTTCAAGGGTAAGTGCAGGTTAATTTCTTTATTTTTATTTTTTGTATTTTATTTACTATCCCATATTATAATAAAGTGTTTTAATCATTTGTGTATGAATATTTTGGGTTGTGGAATGAATCAGCTGAGTTTCCATTATTTCTTATGGGGAAATTTGTTTTGACATACCAGTGCTTTGGATTAAAAACATGTTTCTGGAATGAATTATACTCACAAACCAAAGTTTTACAATATCTTATTTTGTAGCCATTAGTAAATATCTTCTATTCACCAAGCTCTGTTTCTCATCCTACCCAAAAAGATAAAGATAATAATTGTTCATTTTTTTTTACCTATACATGTGTATGCAAGCATGTGTGACAAATAGTGTAAAATCTCATTTTATATTGAGTCGGCTTTACTTCAACTATTAATTATATTGTTTGGGGAGGGGGTGGCTCTCCTAAAGGTAAATTCTAAAACTAGGTTAGTGTGCAGGGTGTTTGTTTGGGAGGCTGTGACAAGGAGCAACTACATGACAAAGGGAGTGATGGAGAAGGGAAAGCTGTTTTAGTTTTAGTTTACTGTGTAGCAAACCACTCCAAAATTAGAGGCTTAGTATCATTTATTATATTTAACAATTCTGTGTGTTGACTGACTGAGATCAGCACTGGGTTTCTAGTTGGTCTCACTTGGGACTCCTCAAGGGACCACTTTTGCTAGAGACTTCTGCTGGAGTCTTAGCAGGACAGCACAATTTGGTTAAGCTGGCTGTCTGTAATCTTAGGGTCTCTTACCTTTTATGTGACCTTCCTACTTGGTCTCTCAGCATGAAGTTTCCAGAAGTATGTGGCACAGTCACACTTCTTATATGGCATCTCAAGATTTCCAAACATGCTAAAGAGGAAGCAGACATGTCATTGTAAGATGTGGGCTTCAATTTGCAAAGTGTCACTTCCATTACTTGAAGGAAGAGGAGACTAATGGGCATGCACACTTAGAAGGTTGGTTCTTTGGGGCCTGTCCTTGGAGTCTTATAGCTACAAAAAGAAAGTCAGTACATTGGAGGTAAATGAAAAGGTTTACTGTGGGTAACAATAGGATGAGCCCTGCTGGGGATAACTAAAATATGTGTAGAACTGTCTTAGAATTTCCTTACTTGAGAGCTTTGCAATATGTACAAATTTGGGAGGGAGGGGACTTTGTGAAAACAATGGTTCTGAGTTGACAGAAGGCACTGGAATATAAAGTCCCCAGTGGATAGGATATAAATGTATTTCGTACAGCTCACAAATATAGCAAAATGAACACTCAGACCAAGGAACAAACCTTATCAGTTTTTTTTTTTAGTCCTTGTGTTTCTTCTCTCTGTTCGTGTTTCCTCCCTTCCCCCACCAGAATAAATTTTGTTTTAATCATTTCTTTCCTTCAGATAAAAAATATTTTTCCAACAAAATTTGTATTTGTAAAAATTATATTGCTTAATTTTTATCTATTTTAGAAATTTGTATAAATGGAAACATACTGTGTGTATCTTTTTGCAACATGTTCATTTATTGTACATTGTTTTTCACATTCATATGTTTATGCTTAAAACTGAAATTCCTTTGTTTTATTTGCTCCGTAGTATTTCATTACATAAATCCATTCTACTGATGAGCAATGTTTTCACTGAATCCCACAGAAAATAGAAGAGCATGCATTTTCTTCCTTTATTGGGAGGTTGGATGTAATCCTATGACAGTCCTGATGGTGAGGACACAAGCGAGACAGGAAAGGAGTGTAAGCAGATGAAATGGGGGCAGTACTGAGCAGGCCAGAACTTCCAAAGAAAAGTCATACAAGGTGTCTCTAGACATGGTAAAGTTGCCTCTGCTCCTCTGAATGATCTGTTGGGAAATGGGACAGGAAGAACAAATAATTTACCTGCCCGCATCTTCCATTGCCTTTATCATGGTTCAGAATTTACCTTACAAGGCAATAATTCCAGAGCACTTCCAAGTTTGGGTCCCTGTCCTCTACAGAAAGATGCCAAAGAAGCCAGATTTTAAACTCCACAGGCAGGGCACATACGCCTAGATGTCCAGAGGTAGTGATGGAGCCCAGACCCTCCATGGAGTATGCTGGGTTGAGCTTGATATGACAGATTTCTATTACTTGATTAAGTAAATGCCTGCAACAGTTTTTAATAGATAACTTCAATAAACTTAAGGGATTTTCAGTGTTTTTGTCACTTGTTAACATTTTATCATAAAGGTATATACAATATTACTAAAGAGTTTCATCCATCTATTGAGAAATCATGTTTTTTTCTCATTTAAGATGTTAGTATGAGTTACATCATTCCTCGTATCACTTTTGAAAGAACTCTGCATTTCTGAGGTAAAAATAATATGGATATGATGTGTTCCACTTTTATGAATAATTGTGTTTGGATTGCTAATAGTTTAGTTTATTGATTTTATGTTCCTGAGTGGAATTAACTTGTAACTTTTAATTGTACTGTTCTTATCGTAACTGGTGTCAAAGCAAGTTAGTCTAATAAAAATGAATTGATCTATTTGTTTCTGCACTTAGAAAATTTGGTAGAACTCAACACTGAATTTATCTAAGTCTCAGTGTCTTCTTGTGGGAAGAGTTATTTTTTTTCTTAACCATTGTAATTGATTTAAGAGATATGGGAATACTCAGGTTTTTGTTGCTTCTTAACTCAATTTTAACAAATTGTATTCTTATAACTTATTGGTCATCCTATTTTTAACTTTATAATGTAAACCTGGTATTAATCTCTGTATTTTCTGTAGCTCTTAAACTTCAACATTGTTAATATTTTGTTTATTTTTTCTTTACATTATTTTCTTTTGAATATAATAAAATTTGACTTTAATACCCTTCGAAGAACCATTGTTCACTATTGGATAATTTCTATGTTTTGATTCCATTAACTTCTGACACTTTTATTACTTCTTTCTACTTTTCTGGGTTTTAATCTCTTGCTTATTTTATTTTATTTTATTTTACATGCATAGTTATTTATTTATAAATATATATGTACTACTGTGCTTCACTACTATTATTTGGCATAACATGTACTTTTTTAAAAAATAGTTTATTGTCAAATTGGTTTCCATATAACACCCAGTGCTCTTCCCCACAAGTGCCCTCCTCCATCACCACCACCTCTTTTCCCCCCTCCCCCTTTAGCCCTCAGTTCGTTTTCAGGATTCAATAGTTTCTCAGGTTTTGCGTCCTTCTTTCTCCCCAACTCTCTTTCCCCCTTCTCCTCCCCATGGTCCTCCATTAGGTTTCTCCTGTTCTCCTGTTAGACCTATGAGTGCAAACATATGGTATCTGTCCTTCTCCGCCTGACTTATTTCGCTTAGCCTGACACCCTTGAGGTCCATCCACTTTGCTACAAATGGCCATATTTCTTTCTTTCTCATTGCCATGTAATACTCCATTGTATATATATATATATACAATGGCTCTTTCCATGATTTGGCTATTGTTGACAGTGCTGCTATGAACATTGGGATACATGTGCCCCTATGCATCAGCACTTCTGTATCCTTTGGGTAAATCCTTAGTAGTGCTATTGCTGGGTCATAAGGGGAGTTCTGTTGATAGTTTTTTGAGGAACCTCCACACTGTTTTCCAGAGAGGCTGCACCAGTTTACATTGCCACCAACAGTGTAGGAGGGTGCTCCTTTCTCCACACCCTCGCCAGCATCTATAGTCTCTTGATTTCTTCATTTTAGCCACTCTGACTGGCATGAGGTGGTATCTCAGTGTGGTTTTGATTTGTATTTCCCTGATGATGAGTGATGTTGAGCATCGTTTCATGTGCCTGTAGGCCTTTCCTGCTATGTCAAAAATTAATTGGCCGTACATTTGTGGGCCCAGTTCTGGGTCCTCTATTCTATTCCATTGGTCTATGTGTCTGTTTTTGTGCCATGTTGCTTATTTTACAATCTCCAAAGAAATTAAATACTTAGTCAATTGCTTTCTAAACACTTTGTTGTTTCTAATTTAAGCTTTCAAGACAATAAATCTTACTCTAACATCTATTTTAGCTATATCTTTTAAGTTTTAATCATAGTATTTTAGTAATAGTTCAAATTAATTGATAATGTATATTATTTTTTATTAGAACCATGATATTTTAGGGATATGTTTTCACATTTCTTAACATAAGGGTCTTCTCTTGTTATTATGTTTAAAAATTTTTATTTTATGCAAGTGTGATCAAATGATGTGTTCTGTGTGTCATTTAAAATTTGTAAGTGTATGTTTAGTTTTTGTAAATATTGCATATGTAGAAAAATAATATTATCCAATAAATTTTTTATAGTTTATTTATTTTTGAGGTGGGGAGCATGAGCTAGGGAGGACAGAGAGTGAGGGAGACACAGAATCTGAAACAGGCTCCAGGCTCTAAGCTGTCAGCACGGAACCTGATGTGGGGCTCAAACCCATGAACTGTGAGATCATGACCTGAACTGAAGTCGGATGCTTAACCAACTGAGCCACCCAGGGACCCCTGTACTATCCAGTGTTTAAGTGTACTGTTCTATGAATGTCAATTTTAGGATGAATATTCATTGTACCATTTAGCTCTTCTATATTCTTACTCATTTTTAGTCAGTTTGTCCAATCACTTGTAGGCAAATCCTTAATGATGATGGGAAAGCACTTAATTCCATCTCGTAATTACATCAATTTTCACTTTCTATATTTTAAGTTGTATTATTTTGTACATGCTATTTAGAATTATTATAGCATCTATTACTTTGAATAGTTTAACATTATGTAATATCTTCTTAATCCTTATTAATGGTTTTTGCCATGAGTCCATTTGTCTGGTATTAATAATATACCTTCCCCATTTCCTTAGTAACTGTCTGACCTGGTTTTCAGTCTTTTGACTCTCAACCACTTGTGTTTTGTTTTAGGTGTGCCAAGCTTTCCCTTAGCTTGAATGTTTATCCCATGTTCATTCTATTTGATTATTGGTACATTAGAATTGAAGCACACCAAATTATTATGTGTTTTCTATTTGCATTGATTTTGTGCCTCTTTTTAATCCTTCTCCCTTTTTTTGGTCTCCTTTGGACACTTTTTCTCATTCATCTTTTCTTTAACTTTTTAGAAGTTACATGGTACATCTTTTAGTAATTAGTTGACAAGCATACTTAATTAACTTTAAAATTAATCAGTTTCTGTGTATATGAATGATATGTATATGCCATATTTATATAAATGTGATATTACCAAGGTATGTGATATATAATCCAGATACATATCTAAAGATTTATTATACAGAATTGGTTCATGTGATTATGGATGGGTGAGAAGTCCCAGTATCTATAGTCAGTAAGCTGGAGACTCAGGGCAACCAATTGGATAGTTCCAGTGTAACCCTGAGCCTAAGAACTTGGAGGGCCAATATTGTAGGTACCTAAAGACCTGAGTCCAAAGGCCTGAGAAAGAGAGCTGATGACTTCAGTTCCAGTCCAATTCCAGTCAAAGTCCAGAGAAAACTGATGTCCATGTTAACAAACCAGGCAGAGAGAGTAAACTTTCTTATTCAAATTTCGGTTATATTCAAGACTTCAGCAGATTGGGTGAAGTCCACCCAAATTGGGGATAGTAATCTGTTTTGTTAGTTTATCAATTTAAATGTTAATCTCAGTCCAAAAAAAAAAAAAACACCTTCACAGATATAACCAGAATATTGTTTAAGCAAACATCTGGCATCTTGTGGCCCAGTGAAGTTGACACATAAAATACCTGTATGATATAAGGATCTTAGAATACTTTAACTAAGATTATCCAATTCTAAACATGTGTTACTTTTGTCCATAATTTACCTGTATCCTTCTTTTGGCCTCAAACAAGACGTTGCTTTTGTTTTAAGTAGTCAAAGATGGTTCAAGTTTACAAATAACACCGTTCATTCATTAATTTCTGGTTCATCTGGATCATTTTTCTTTTGCCACGTATACCTTATTTCAAATTCACATTACTGAAATTCTCTCGGTGGCCAACTCTTTTATGTCATATACTAATATTGTACACATGTCCTTAAAAATCGATTTCTCCTAGTTATATAAGTGGAAACAGCAAGTTCAGCTTTTGTTCTGTACATACAGTTTTGTGTATTCTTTCAACATAAAATGATGCCAAACATCAATTTAATTGGCATTTTAATGTTCTACCAGACTGTCTTTAAAATCATATTATTATTAATAATGGTATTTTAAGACTCTTCTCAGCTTATTTGCTGATCACTATCTAACATGAATTTCTTTCATTTATCTTGCTTGGGTTCTATTTGAATTTCTGAATATGTAGGTTTGTGTATTTCATAATTTATGAGATATTATTAGCCATAATTTATGCAGATATTGCCTCCTCCCACTACCTATTACTCCTTTTTAGAACTCTGGTTTTGCTAATGGTCGAGCTATCTCATTCTGTTCTCTCATCTCTGAGACTTTTTCCATATTTCTTCCTCTGAATCTCTCTTGGCTCCACTCCAGATAATTTTCATACTATTTCTTTCTTCACTGGATCTAATTTGTCCCTTGAATAGCTTATGTGATAATGTTTTTGTTTGGTAAAGAACTATTTTTAATATTTTAATTTAAGCCTGCATGATGCAAATTTTCAAGTTCTTGTGTTATTTCCTTAGGCTTATGTTATATACAATTATTTTATAATTATATCTGATAGTTACAATATTTGAATTATTTAGTAGTATCTTTTCTATTGTCTGTTTTGGTACTAGTTCTCATTCATCGTGTTCTATTTCTGTGTGTGTGTGTGTGTGTTGTGTCTTTATGATTATTGACTGATATTTCCTTTGGCATATTATCTTGTAAAGTGTTTGAAACCTGGGTTGAAATTGAGTTCCTCCACCCAATATCTGTATCTTCATAATGCCTTTCTATTAGGGGCACCACTACCACAAGATCATTTCAAATTAAATTATTTAACTTGAGACTTTTCATGTCTGAAGATTTCAGAAAACAAACCTGCATGAGGGCCAGTTTAAGATTACGGATTCTGTAATAGTATTTCCCCCACAAGCCGGTGTCAACTTTGAGTCAAGTAACTCTCTTTGCTGACCCTTTCTGCAATATTGAACTATTTTTCATCCCTCCTTCTCATATAAGTATGACCTTTCAGGTCCTGGATGTTTGTTTGTTTGGGAGACTCCCCTCTTCAGTTGGTCCCTAGGCTATCTGTCCCATTTGTGTTCCCCAACCAACAGTAGGAAGAAGCACAAGATCACCAGGATTTGACAGAAGTTCTCGAGATGAATTCTCACTTTGGTACATATCTGTCATCCAGGATTCCTACATTAACTTCATAGTTTAACTGTGTAGGTTCCTTTCTTTTGTGTCAGTTCATAGATGTATTTAAAAGTAAAATTTGTGGGGCTCCTGGATCAGTCAGTCAATTAAGCATCTAACTCTGGATTTCAGCTCAGGTCATGATCTCAGTCATGAGTTCAAGCCCCACATCAGGCTCTGAGCTGAGCATGGAGCCTGCTTGGATTCTCTCTCCCTCCCCAACTTGTAATAAACAAACAAACAATCATTAAAATAAATAAATATTAAAAAAAAAGAACTTAGAAATTTGGAGAGGTGGTCCCGCAGACTTGAGATGATATCTTTGAGGAAGAGAGGGTGCCTGACCAAAACTGCATCTCTGAAGCTAAAATAAGGACCGTAAGGAGTCAGAACCACTAAGCAGATCCCTAAAAAGAGGGCTGTAAGGTGAGGGCACTCTGTAACTGGTTCTTGTGCATTAGAAGTTGCAAAAAGGCTCTCCACAAAGCTGAAAATCAGATTTCTGAGAAGGGACTGCCAGCCAGTTAGTGCTGGTAGTTTTGAAGGAAGATAATGAACAGAGTTCTGGAAATGTGGGGGTGGGGGGAATCCTGGAATCTAGAGGTAACTGAACTGCCAAGATAAACAGCAATGGCTGTCATCATCTTGACAGGAGTAGGAAGCAAAGAGAGAAAAGTATCTCTTCTCCCTTGTCCAGGCTTTCAGACACTCTTCAGCACTCATTGCAAAAATCTAACAAGAATTTACTGGATTTGCAGAAATGGGATTATAGAATCTTATAGCTAGCCCCAGTATACACAAGTGTCAGTTTAAAGCTGGGAAATAATAACCTGAGAAAGAACACAAAATCTTTTCTGTATTGTAGGAAAAGAACATGTGGTAGTTGAATTTCCATTGTCATTATTTTCTAAGGATGTGTCCAAAATAAATTGATCAGATGAGTCTAATGAAAAATTAAGAAGATGTGACTCAATGAAAAAATGTGGCTGAGTAAACATATAATTCTTAAGAATTTTAACCTGTAAATCTCCATGTCACAATTTTTTACTATCATAATATGGTTTTCTGTCATCAGGAGAGAAATACAACCGTGGCCCTGCTAAGTCAGAAGCATGCCCACTTACACTTTTACCCCAAGGCAGTGGTCAATAAGAAGTAACCTGTCTTCCCAGATTCAGGGCTGGGCAATACCACACAGAGAAGTCTCTGGAGCGCCATATGGTGCTTTTAGCCTGATGTGTTTGTTTATGATTGAGGCCCATAAATGTCCCAGGAGAACTTGAGTGATGTCTAACACATTTACCTTTCTTCTATGTTCAGCAAACACGGGTTTGTAACACAAAAGAACTTCCTTTCTTGTATCACTTCTAATCTCTTCTTTGTTAAATAATGAGCCTTTATTGATTCTATGGAGAGAGGAAATAATAGAGTTTTGTTTTGGTCATTGTTATTAACTACATTTTTACTGTGATCAAAGGTGATGTATCAGTAAGGACAACAGCACTCTTTTTCTTTGCCAAACGTCTTCTATAGTAGACAAAAGCTTCCTTGATATTCATAAGAATATATACCCTTCAGGATAATAACCATTTTTGTTTCATTCCATGTGTTGATTGGCACATAGACATCCTAAGTCCAGGTGTATCTTTGTGTACTTACCAGGAATAATCACAAAGATTTATTAACAAATTGAAATTTATTAAAACCAGTGTATATCTTAGATGCTTACCAATTAAAGAAGTTTTATGGTATTGTAAATACATATATTTGAAACCAAAAAATCATTTTTTTGTCTTGAGGGATTATTATCACTGTAAAATTTTGGAGTCTTATTTATTTCAAGTTTAATGCAGTATAAAAACATTTTTATAAGTAAAATTAATTCATTCAGTATATTTTCACAATACAATCTTTTTCAAATAGGTTTTCCTAAATAGGATATAGATTAAGTATAAATTCATTTGAAATTAAAAAAATTCAGCTTAAATCATAATTAGTCTTTCAGAAATGGTGTGTCTTACTATAAACCTTTTTATACCATCCCGTGTCAGTAAATAAGCAATTACTTTAAAATGTTAGCGTGAGTGTTGTAATCTCTCAGTGTTTCTACACACTAAATCTCAGCTACGGATGTTGAAACTGGCATTGCCTGTGAGCTACGACTACATGGAGGGGTGAACTCACTTTACTGTAAGATTGTTATTTAGCTCTTTCCTAACAAATGTCAGAGTTTCTGAAGACACATTTATTTGTTGCCACGTCAAATTTAATCAAATATTATTAAAGTGCATGTTTTCATATTTATTTCTATTTACATATATTGTTTTAGGCCATTCGATTTGTGTTATGATTTTAATCAGCAAGTTTTCAACAGAATTTTAGGTTGATATTTGAGAAAAGAAAATTATTGTGTTTTACAAAAATGTATATTCTATCTCCAGGAGCCGTGAATTAATCTGGGCCACATCAAATCATAATTTTGGGACTTTCAAATGTAATATTTTAACACAGAGCTTCTAACTTATTAGTGAACACAGAAAATAGCTTTGCAACTGATGTCACTATTTTCACTAATCTTCAAAAGTTAAATTCAATTTTTAAAGCTAAGAATAATATTTTTTACTTGTGTTGCTTTCTCTTGAACCTCTATAAAATCAAATATAATAATGCAATTCAATTTATAATGTTACTTCACTTGCCAGAAAGCATTTCTTCATTCAGAGCTTAATTTAAGAATTGTTGCTTTGTAAGATCATTTAAAATCTTGAGCACAAATATCACCTACTAGGATTTCTTCATTCATTCATTCATTCTTACTCTTTCTAGATTTGTTTTTCTAGCATGAGAGAATCCTTCTCCCCCATTTTACTGTTTAGATTTTCCTTTAAATAATTGTTTGGGAACTAATGGCTCAGTTTAGAAGAGTCTGATGTTGACCTATTCATCATTTAATACAAATGGCTTCATCAGTTTTGTCTCTATATTGGAAAAGAAGGCTTTGACATTGTAGCCTGTTGAGAGGCTTGAGATGTGGTTTAGATGGATTGGTAGACTATTTACTCCTCTCACCAAAAATAAGTGACTTTTTGTACTGGGCAGTGGTGAGTGATGATCCGGTATGTGATGTTCGGTTAATTCCATCAAGAGTGCGAAGGGAGAAGGCTTTTTGGCTTGTCCCCTCCCCTCCTGTTCAGATAATGTGGGGACTATTCAGGCAGGTGGGTGTAGCTGGAAAAGACAAAAAGGTTTTCTCTAAAGATTTGTAGGGTCGCTTTCGTAAGGCAAAAGTTAGTAGCCCCTGTAATTTTATGACCCAGGCACATGAGCTGTCCAAGAGGATGTCAGTGAAGTATGATGCATTCACTTCCCTCTATTCTTGGCAAATAGGTGCCCAAACACGAGAGCTTATTTGTTCTTTGTATTACTAACAATATTTTCTTTGTTAAATAATGATTCTGCGTTTATTGTATAAATAAAAAGAGAAAAGGAAGATGATGATGTTCCCAGAAATTCTTTTTATGCTTTCATGTACTTTATTTCACTTAATTTAAACCTCACAGCCATCTCAGACAAAATGATTTCCAAAGCCATTGCTATAATTAAAATTTGTGGTATGCGTACGATTTTTACATTTTTAGATTTACATGATGTCGACAGGAATAAATGCTTTTAGGGTTGTCTGCTTTTCTAGTAGCAGAAGCAGTTATGGCCGTGTGCTCATATAATGCATCTTATCTTGGTTATAACTCACCATATATTCCCCATTTCTGCATTGTTAATATGTATCCAATTTTAAATACACACACATGCACACACGCACGCACACACACACACACACACACACACACACACACTAGTATATGTGTGTTGAAATGTTCCTTCAATCCTCCCCCACTATTTGTCCACACTGTGACACTTTATAGAGATCAGAATAATTGCACATTTCAGTGTCAAGATATATGCCTTTTTAAGATCTTAATAGATTCTAACTGCCCAATAACACTGAAATAACTGGTCATAACACATTTTTTCCCTTGGATTTCAGGCACATAAGGGACAATTCTCATAAACTAGTAGAGGAGTTATTAGTACCTTGGGTAACAATGGACTGCATATATCCATACTGTCTTTTGTGAATACTTTCTGAATGCTTAGTAAATGCTTAATTAAAAAATATTTCTCCTGTTCACAAAAAGGAGATAGATGATATAGATAGATAGATAGATGATAGATAGATAGATAATATTAGAGAGATAGATCTTAGAGATAAAAATAGATATGTGTTATGCATATAAGAAAATGTATTTTGGAAGCAGGCTGTAGAATATATCCAGATACAAGGTGATAAGGAACATTCATACATATGATTTTGTCTAAAACAAAAGAAAGATGGGACTTCCTTCTCGACTCCTTTTAGATGTATATGGGGCACTCTGTCTCACAGCCCTGGGCCCCCATAATCTTGTGCTCACAATTGTAACAATTCCCTTGGACGTACTCTGTGTGTGAACATTGTCAGACACTGTAAAATGCTTTTTCTTTATCCTCACACTAGGGAACCCAGAAAACAAAGTAGGCAGTGTATTGCGAGTCAACATCCATTTTTATAGATCCAGCTTTTAGACTCTAAACTCCTCGAAGCAAGGACAATGACTGTCCATCTTTTCTTCTCACCTTGGCCTTAGTATGCACAAGTATCATTTGCTGAGTGAATGACTAAAGAATGTCATATAGTCTGATTTTGCTTGATACTTCGTGAATCAAAATAGGTAAGTAATGCAACATATTTACCTGCGCATCTATTGCATTGAAAGAATCATAATTCTCACTAGAAACAAATGTCTGCAGAGCAAAAAATGATAACTCCCCTTCCTGTCTTCACATCAGAATGCAAAGAAACTTCCTCAGTTGGAAAGGAATGCCTCTCTGTTTGCAGGCCGGGAGCACATGCAGGCGCGTCTGTTTTGAAACCTCCCTGAGCTCTGACTTTCCTCTTCTCCAGAGACTCTCAGCTCTGACAAAGTGACCTCTTTACCTTGTATTGGACATATTGATCCAGAAACTACTCAAAAACCTACCCTGATACTCTGCTTTCCAAACCACAGAGGGCTCCAGAGCTGACCTCCAGTCTCTCCAGTGTGGTCGAGTGCTACCCTCCCCTCTGGCATGTGATGGATATGCCCTGACCCCATGATATTTGATGTTTAGAATCAAATTTCCTCCCAATGCACATTGAACGAACAACAGTTTTCTGTCTTAAAGAGCCAAGTCTCCATTATAGAAATGAACATAGCAAATCTAATAACTATAGGTCGTTAGAGAGTGAGACAAAAAGGAAAACTTCTGTAAATGGGAAATGGAGGCGACCCAGCAGCAATCTTTTAATCATAGCTTTTGTTTAATGGAAAAAGAGAGAGAGGGAGAGAGAGGCATATCCAGTAGGATGTTTTCGGAGCTGTAGTATTGAATTAAGATTCTGAAATTTT